>JAGKTI010019483.1:0-16956 GCA_018397915.1 Birgus latro | reverse complement strand
TCTAGCAGCTCACCGAACCGTCATCCGTGGCCGTCACATCGACCACCAGCTGCCCATCCTTCTCATAGGCATTGGTGTGATGAAAGGTGAGGAGGGCATCGGTGAAGTACGTAGTGGGGAGAATCTGGCCATCACTCCTCCGCACAACACGGAATTTGGTCTGCAATGAGTTACCAGCGACTCGGGGGTCATTGCGGTTTGAATTCGCAGGAAGGATTAGAGAATGAGTGTAAAGTATTCTCATATCTCTTCTTCCTTCTACCACGACAAATATTGGCTATCTGAGGGAAATTATCGTAAGTTTAAGTCTACCTGTCTATTTATCTATCTGTCATCTATTTTTTGGGGGGTGGGGTGGAAGCTGGTAATTCGATATAACTTTACCACACGGGCGCGGCAATGCACCTGTCTACAGCTTCACATTATTAAGGAATGTAATGTTAGTAAAGTACGCAACACAGATAACTGCTTGTCGATTTTAGACTGAAAAACATATACAGAAACATATTTTTTACCAATTTCGGGGAATTTATGATGCTGCCTGACGCCCTAAGTTAACATAAGTGGGGGTGGTATGCCCGCCAGACCCCTATGGCTTTACTCATTCTGGATTATCAGCAGGCCCAACGTTGGAAGCCCCTAATTTCTATCAGACCAAAACTTCGAAAATCAATGTATCTATCTAATGCCAGACGCCTTAATCCCGTAAGGGGTGGCCACAGTCAAATCTCCTCCATGTCGCCCTGTCCCCCGCCATTTCACTGCTCTGCTCCCAGCTCACACACTCCTTTCTCAAATACTTCGAAAATAACCTGTCCTAATCAACCTGTATAAGGCCCATTTAACTTATCTATCTGCATACATATCTACAGCCAGACACCATCATACGATATCTAAGTCCTCCGAGCTAGGGCCAGTATACCATATAACTCTGCATTAGACCTGCTGGAGAGCACTACATCTCTCACCAGATATATGCTACTCTGGTACGGGCTCGAAACTGCCAACCCTACGGTCATGAATCCCGTCCGTGTGGAGAAGTATTAAAGACTTTTGGCGGGAAACTCGAAATTCAAAGGACGCGTAAGTGCAAGAGAAGTCCTTATTCTCGTTGGGTAAGGAGGCTCCCTAACGCATCTTCCTTAGCGATTTATTTTCCAAATTACTCATTAATATCCTCTGGTTTGCTTCTTATGCCTTTTCAGTATCGAGATAGATTGCATGAATAACACACAAGAATACAGTAGTGGAGCAGAATTAGGAATAAATCGGTAAGGAAGAGATGTTAGTAGATTGCGTGAATAACACAAGAATATATTAACGGAGTGGAATCGGAAATAAATCGGTATGGAAGAGGTGATAGCAGATTGCATAAATAACACAAGAAAATAGTAACGGGACAGAATCGACTGCATGAATAACACAAGAATATAGTAACGGAGCAGAATCGGAAACAAATCGGTAAGGAAGAGGTGTTAGTGAGCTTCCTAACAATACGAGAAGACCGCCCTTGCTGTGTCGTTGCTGAGTAGGGACATTGAGTAGACAGAAACGTGCACCCACCTTCAAATCACAAAATAAATCGGTAAGGAAGAGGTGTTAGTAAGCTTCCTGACCGTACCTAAATACCTCCCAGTGTGTTTACCTTTTCCGCTCCAAGCCACTCGACCGCGGACAGGTAAGGTCGGCTCAGGTAGTGGTTGACAATAAATTTCCCGAGATCGATGACCAAGGGTTGTTCCACGAAGATGAAGTAGCTATGTGTGATGCCGAAGGAGTGGTAGTACGATGGTTTCAATTTCCACTGGCTCGGAATGGTGGCTATGATCTCGGCTTGCTCGATGGAGGAGATGGTTTGGCCTGAGGGTGAAGGTGGAAAGATTAGAGAGAGAGAGAGAGAGAGAGAGAGAGAGAGAGAGAGAGAGAGAGAATGATGACACAGAAACAGGCGACGACGAAGAACAAGAAAATCAAGAAGAAAAAGAGGAGAACAAGGAGGAAGAGAAGGAGGAAGGAGTAGAAGAACAAGATGTAGGAGGAACAAGAACAACAAAAATCAAGAAAAAAAAAACAGAAAACGAGAAGAGGCCTCACCATTTTCTGTCTTTGGCGGGGGGAACTTAACAATATTGTAAGTTGGTCCCCTCTTGCCCAGGTAGGAATTGCCCATGTTGTATACCGTGCCGTCTGGGTCTACGTGGGGGTGGGCTGTGGCCGTGTTGACTGCTATGTAGCGATTCAGTCTGGTCTGAAAAAAAAAGAGAGAGAAAATGGTGCGGGTGGATATATGGATAGACAGACATGCAGAGAGAGAGAGGAAAGATAGAAGCCTACCTTCTCTCCCACTGTGTCTAGCGTCCCAGCATCAATCCTCCTCATGGTATTCGTCTCTGTCAGCGCGTATAACTCATCTCCAAAGTGACACACGCTGACCAAGCAATTATCGGTGAAGTCAACTTTGGTCAGGGGCGTGAAAAAGCTCATGAACCTATAGAGAGTGAAGGAAAATGAAAAATAATGAAGAAAACAAAAACTTAAAACAGGGAGATGAAGAAAATGGAGTAAATGGTAAATAAAGAAAATGGATGAGGAGTAACTTATTTATTTTATTTATTTATTTGTTTTTGTCAGGGCGATAAGCTTATGACTCTATAAGGAGTGAAGGAAAATGAAAATTAATGAAGAAAAACGCAAAAAAGTTAACAAGGAGATGAAGAAAATGGAGTAAATGGTAAATACAGAAAATGGAGATGTGGGGTAATTCATTTATTATATTTTATTTATGTTATGCTGCGTGTTTAAGGTTCAACTTCTTGCACCTTGATCACGAGCGACTGTTCTAGGGTTCTTTTCAAGACCGGGTCTAGTGCATACAACTAAAGGAACGGTGCATAAAAACTAGGCTGAACCAACCTTACACATATATTACTGTTATGCTCTGTGTTTTAGCAACAACTTGTCTCGTAAACCACAGATAAGGCTTGGGTTCTTTAATTCAGGACTGGGCAAGAACTTATAATAAAAGAACAGGGCATAAACACAGGCTAACCAATTTTACACATATATTACCTTATATCGACTTAAAATATCAGATAATGCATGTGGCACTCACAAACACTTATTACACATTATAAAGGTAACACAATAAATAGCACTAAGACATCTAAGGAGTTACAAATCTCAATCACTGAATGTCTCTGCCGAGGCGACACACAACTTACTATAAGTTCACAATCACTTAGCCTCGGTATAGCACACAAGTTCACAGGAGGAAAGCTAACACTGGGGACACTGAACTTTCGTATTGGGGAACATAAGGGTAATCATAAGTTAACTTTTTTTTTTATGTGTCCGACTCTGGGCATAGGCTTTACAGCCTGCTATCAAGGCCCAGCCGTCCTCCTACATACCGTACACCTCTACATGTCACCACTTCGGCGCTAACACCCACCGTCCACATTGAATACATGCTAGGGCTGTCTCATACAGGACTGGTGTATTGGTATTAGCGGGGTATTTTTACGACATGTCGGCGGGTCTTCTGGTAGATCAGTAAAGCCTAATTTAATGAAATTCAAATCCTTAAACTGTTCCCTGCCCCAGCGAGGATTCGAACCTGGGTCCCTCGGGACTGCAAGCCAACTCTCTACCGATCGAGCTACCGCCTCCCCTTAGGAGTGCAGAGCCTCGAACTAAAGGGGATACACAGTTCAACATAAGTCCGATGGGGAAACTGGTTCTGGGGGGAAAGGTGATTGAATTTACTTATATCGGTTTAACTTCACCACAGAGGCCGGAGGTTACAATCACATATACTAACACAAGGGAATTGTACAGTTTGATCCAAATGCACTGAGTCTGTTTCCAATTGATAACAGAGAGAACATAAGTTCACACAAGGGCAGGGGTTTACACTGGGAGGTTCAGCAGATAGTTCTAGCAACACCCAAAGTAACTCACAGTCTGTGGTGGCTTATACCGGGAGGTTCAGATGGCGGCCAGGGGTAGGTGGGAGGCCATTAGGGGTGTGCTTTCAGGCTACGTGGTGAGTTGTCCGACGAGGGCGGCTGGGCGGCATGGTGGGAGGCCCTCTCGTGTCTCTCTTAGAGGGGCCCTCGGGAGTGGGATGGCCCTCAGGGCTGGGGCCAAACAAGGAGAGGAGGCAGGTGGCTTGGCAACGGCCCTTGAAGGTGGTTGGCATCCTGTAGACAGCCTCAGGCTGGGTCAGGGCCGGTGTCAGTGGCATGCCCCTCGGTGGCTGGGGGCTGTGGTCTCCCTGAGGTGGAGAGGCCGTCAGGTGTCGTCCGTGGCCATGCTGTCCCAGGGAGTCCGCCAGCATCTGGGGGTGTGAAGGGGATGGCTGGACTGACAGGATGCCCATGACAGGTCCGCTCCAGACGTCCTGCCACTGTGACCCTGTAGGGGAGTAATCTCCGCCCCAAGTGGTATGGGGGGAAGAGGAGGGACATCTCGCTCGGCCACAGGAGGAGCGGGCCGAGCCAGGGACGTGTCCCTCGGCGGGAGCCTCTGGACTAGTGGAGGAGGGAGAACCAGTGGTTGCTCCTTCTACGTGGCAGGTCCGATGGACACCACCGAAACTCCACTCCAGGGTCAAGGAAGGAGTTTCAGAGGAAGCTCCTCCAGCCTGGCAAGTCTGGTGAATGTTGCCCAGGCTCTAGGTTCACGAGGTTGGGGTGTGAGGTCCGGTGGAAGCTCCTCCCACCCGGTAAGTCCGGCGGACATTACCGGGGCACCATTCATCCCGGTGGCAGCAGGATGGGGAGATCCAATGAACACTCTAACTCCTGTGGGTTCGATGGACGCTACCATGGTCCTGCTGCCGAGGGAAAGTCACAGCCAAGGAGAATCCGGTGGATGCCTCCTCTACGGCATATCCAGCAGACACTACCAAGGCTCTGCTTGCTTGCCTGGGATGAAAGGCAGGGGAGATCAGGTGGACGCTCCCATGGCAGCTAGTCCGATGGACGTAGCTGTGCCCTTGCTCCCATAGGTGGGTGGCAGAAGAGGGAGAACCAGTGGTCCCTCCCTCTGCAGTTAATCCAGTGGAAGTTACTGTGCCACTGTTCCCCTGAGGTGACGTAGGTCTAGGAAGGCAGGTGGTCGTTCCTCCTTTTTCGCAGATCTGGTGGAAGCTGCCGAGTGCCTACGTGGGACTGTCTAATGACAAGTCCCACCCCGAGTCTGGTGAGTGCTGCCATGGCGGAAGAGTAGTTTGCATGGACTGCTTACTTGTCGTTGGTCTGGCTGTGTGGAAGAGGGACATATGGTAGCAGGTGACGTGGGCTGATGTGGCACGGAATGTAAGGTCACCAGTCAGTGGTCCCCTCGTGGGGTAGTGGGTGCCGCCCCGTTGTCTCCTCATCTGATGGGGGTCTCGGTGTTGGTGTGCATTTCAATTACCTTAATTACAACACTGACAAGATACAGATACAATATTTCACAATACACTATATAGGTACAAAACGCAGATCAGACTAGAGGTCTTGGGACTGGGTGACTGGGTTGCTTGCGCTGCTTACAGGTGGCAGTCAGGTGTGGGGGAAGTCCTGGGGCAGTCGTCCTCCTCCAGAAGACACGGGACTTTCACTAGGGGCTGGGTCGTCTCAGATGGACTGCAGGGTGGCATGGAGGGCGGCCCCTTACTGTCATGGCCTCATTGTGGGATTCGGTTTTCAGAGCTTGGGCTGAATAGGGCTGATAGGTGCTCTTGCTGGCGTTTACCCCGGGTGCTGGAGTTCCGGCTGGCGATGCCGGGTAGATCATGCCCCGGGGTCCTGGGAACGCCCCTGGGCATCTGGGGGCTGCGGCCTGTCTTAGGTGGAGTCACTGTCAAGGGTGGTCTGCTGCAGCTCTCTCGTTAGGAGTCCGGCAGCCTGGGACGTCATCAGGGCGCCGGCTGCAGGGCATGAATCCCCGGGCTGATCACAAGGCCATTCCAGATCTCCTCTAGCTGCAACTCCTCCAGGGGTTCACCTCTGTTGGGAGAGAGAGAGACAGTCCCACTCGGCCGCAGGAATGGTGGTGGGCTGACCCTTGGACGTCCTCCTTAGGGCATGTCCTAGTAGAGGTTAGGGAGCGGATGGTGGCCTGCTCTGCCCTCCCCGTGCGGACGGTGGCCGACACGGTGGTTCCTCTAGCTCCAGGGACTGCAGGAGATGAGCTGACGGTGGCCTGCCTGTTCACCTTGCCCAACACGGACAGAACCTGTGTTGCGGTCCTGCTGCCTCAGGGGGGGCGGCCAGGGGACGGATGGTGGCCAGTCCTCCCTGCCCAGTATGAATGGTGGCCTGTACCATGATGCCGCCACAGGTAAGAGCCAAGGAGCGGATGGTAGCAGGCTCTGCCTCGTACCCAACATGGTCAGTGGCCTGTGTCGCAGCGCTGTTCCTGTGGTTGCCTGTAGGTGAGGAGTGAACAGCGGCCTGCTCTGCCCCATACCCGACACGTACGGTGGCCTGTTTCACGGTGCTGCTTGGGACTAAGGAGGTAGTCCCACCCCAAACCTGGCGAGGGCTGTCACAAATGGAGAGCAGGTAGCTGGAACTGCTGCCTTGGTGGGTCGTTGGTTGAGGGCAAGAGGGACGTAAGGTAGTCAGGGATGTGAGCCCCTCTTTTTCTGAACCCTTCCGCTTTCTATCTGCCTCCCTGTGGTCTCCTCCTAGGGTGGGGGTTGTGACATCCCTCCCTGGGTATTTTACCACCGTGGTGGGGGAGAAAGTCACATCCCCATGCTGGAAGTGGTAGGCATCTGAGAGGGCAGATTGGTGGGTAGGCATCAGGTGGTCCAGTGGTTGGTGGTCTGGTTTGGTTGTTGATGGGGTGTGTAGGTGACGTGGAGGGTGGAGGAGTGTTGTGTCTGCTGGAGGAGACGGAGGAGGTGAGGTGTCCCACTACTTGCAGGTGTTTTCCCTGGGTTGGAATCCACGTCACTTGTTGGATCCTCATTGTTGGTGATGGTGGCGGGTTGGCGACCTGTAGCTGTATGCTGGCTAGTGTGGTGCTGCCCTGCTTTTATAAGATTTGGAGGTGCAAATCCTCCCCGTCGGGAGTTGAGGGAATGGGATTTTCCACTGTGCTTGGTGCATAGGAAGGGAGATAGGGGTTGTGTTTGGTGTGTGAAGGGTGGGAGTGGGTGTTTTTAGAGGTGTGGGTGATGTTGGGGGTGTGAGTGGAGGTGTTGTGGTATATCTGGGTTGTGGGCATGAGAGGTGGCCGGATCGAGTCATTGTGGTGGTGAGGACTGGTGTTGGTGGTGACCAGCGGCGTGGTGTGGTGGCTGGGCATGCTGATGGCGCTGGTGGAGGGGTGTGGGGTTCCGGAGGGGGTGTCAGGGTAGTGATGTGGGTGGGTGAGGGGTGTGGGGGAGGTGAAGGGGACAATTTGGTTGGTGTGTGTTGGTGGGGGCACGGTGAGAGGTTTGGTGGAGTTGCAGGGTTGGGCGGCTGGGTTGGTGGTGGTGGTGTAAGGGCGGGATGCGAATCCTGAGGTGAGGCTGCTGAGGGTGAGGAGGGAGGCAGGAGGGGTGAGGAGGGGGAAGTGGGTGAGGGAGGTGATGAGGCAGGGGAGGGTGAAAAGTTTAAGTTGTATGAGTCAGATGTGGGGTGTGGGGCGGTGGCTAGTGGTGAGGTGGCATGGTGGGTTGAGGGTTGTGAGGGTGGTGGTTGTTTGGTGGTGAATGGGCGTACATGTTAGTTGCAATATGTGCGATGGGTATCGTGATACTTGATGGTGACTTGGTACGGGTTGGGGACGCTGGTGATGGTGTAGGGTCCCGTGAAGCGTGGTGAAATCTTGTTAGGGGTAGGGAGTTGAGCAACTATGACTAAGTCCCCTGGTTTGTAGGGGCTGACTGGGGTAATGTCGGGTTGTGCAACTTGGTGTTTTTGTAGATTTTGCAATCAGCTTTTGAGGTTGTGGAGGGGGTCCTGTTGTCGGAGATGTGGAGGGAGGTTGGAGGTGCTGTCGTAGTGGTAACAGAAGGGGAGCCTCTCCGAATACCCTTTAGTGTGGAGAGATGCCATCTTGCCGAGGGCAGGTGTTCATACCCCATTGCACGATCTTGACGTGTGCTGGCCAGTCTTCGTTTTTAGTTTCCTCTATTCTAGCCCACACCTGGTTGAGGAGGGTGCGATGGTTCCTCTTCCACACTGCGTTCCCCTGGGGCCAGTAGGGAGAGGAGTGCGAGATTTTGTAGCTGAACATGGCAGCTAGGTCTTCCCATATTTTGCTGGTGAATTCCAGGGCGTTGTCTGAGTGCAGGGCTTGTGGGATGCCAAAGTAGGGGAAGACATGGTGGACGAGGGCGTCGGCTACTGTTAGGGCACTGCGTTCCTTGGCGGGACAGGTGATGAGGAATTTGGAATAGGTATCCACGAACATGATGATATAACCGGACTTAAGTGGGAGGGGCCTGACTACGTCCACTGATAGTACCAGGGTTAGTGGGCAGTGATTTTCTCCGGTGGGCCGGCGATGTGGGTAATGTCTTTGGCCAGTCTGCAGGTTCGACAAGCTTGGACAACTTGTTTGGCTACGTTGGAGGGGCTGGGTGTCCAATAGATGTTGTTGAGGACTTGCAACAGTTTCTTTGTGCCCTGGTGAATGCCATTGTCAGAGTGGAGGTGGGTCATGGCGTTGAGGGCGGTGTTAGGGTCAAGCACTGTGTGGCTGGACTGGGTGGATAGATGATCGCCCTACTGGTGCAGTTTGGTGAATATCTGCGGTGGTATCCAGGGGGGACGATCTTTGCTGCGCCACTGGTGGAGTAGGTTGGGCTTAGCATGGAGAGAGCTGATTGGTAGTCGGGATAGGGCATCGGTATTGGTGCGTAATTTTCTGGCGTGATATGAGATTTCGTAGCTGAATTTCTCCAGGGTTTCTGCCCATCGGATGAGTTGGGTGTTGTGGGTGTTTGACTGGTGCAGCCATTGGAGAGATTGGTGGGCAGTGATGATAGTGACCTGCATACCAGAGAGGTAGGCCCGGAAATGTTCTAATGCCCATATGATGCCCAGGCATTCTCGTTTCTTGGCGGTGCAATTCTTCTCGGCCTGGTTGAGAGTGCGGCTGGCACAGGCTATGATGTGCTCTCGCCCCTCTTGCACCTGTATGAGGATGGCTCCGATTGCCACTAGGGATACGTCAGTGTATAGTCAGAAAGGTATGGTGTAGTCAGGGAAAGCGACGATCGGGGCGGTGATGAGTTTGTTTTTCAGGGCGTTAAAGGCGGTAATCCGATCGTCCATCCAGTTGAAAGGCTTGCCTTTTCTTTTCAAGTTTTGGGGTTTGGCGATGTTGGCAAATCCTTTCAGAAAGCGCTGGTAGTATAAGGTGAGCCCCAGGAAGGTGTGCATCCTGTGGACGGCTCTTGGTAGAGGGAGATCTGTGATGGCTCGCAGTTTGTCGTGGTCAGGTGCGATGCCTTCCTTTGAGATGCCCTAAGAAGGCCATGGAGCATGCCACTAGGATGCACTTAGAGGGTCTGAGCTTAAGTCCTGCCTGGTGGATATGTAGGAAAACTTTTCAGAGGCGATGGAGGTGGTTGGCCCAAGTTCGACTGAAGATTATTACATCGTCCAGATGGGCCAGGCAGATTTCCCAGGTGAGGCCACTGAGGACGGACTCCATCAGGCGGGAGAAGGTGGCTGGGGCATTGTAGAGTCCGAACGGGAGAACATTGAACTCATAGTGCTTCCCGTTGGTCATTGAGTTGGCGGTCTTGCCTCTGTCCATAGGATGTACGGGGACTTGCCAGTAGCCTGACTGTAGGTCCAAGGTGGAAAACCATGAGGCCCAATAGAGGGAGTTGAGGGAGTCGTCAATTCTGAGTAGGGGGCGGCATCCTTGGTCATCACGTCATTGAGTTTTCTGTAGTCCACAAAGAAGCGTAGTGTGCCGTCTTTCTTTTTAACTAGGATGACTGGAGAGGACCATGGGCTGGTAGAGGGTGATATCATGCCAGCACCGAGCATTTCCTGGACCTGCCTGTATTCCTCGGCCCGCTGCTTGGGATTCTTTCGTCTTGATGGCTGGTGAATAGGTGGTCCTGTGGAGTGGATTCGTGTGCCAGGTACGTGGTGTGACCAGTGTCTGTTGGTCTTGACGTGAATAAGTCTTGGAAGTCCAGGAGTAAGTGTTGGAGGTTGTCGGCTTGGTGTGGTGACAGTTGACTGGGTAGGAGGGGTAGGGTGGCGAGGGAAAGGCGAGGGTTTGCATAAGGCTCAGCTTCTTCCATTTCTCCAACGATTAATCCTTTGGGGAGGGTGAGAGAGGTGGTGGAGAGATTTGCTATTTGTACTGTCCGTAGGTGCAGGGAAAGGAAGGTGCGGAACAGTAGGCAGGAGGAGAGGGCCCCAGATGGCAGGTCCGTGGAGAACAGGACTGTGGTTCCAGTGGGCCTGTTCAGGTGGAGCCAAGCCTTGTGCTGATGGGGAATGGTTAGGGCTGAGGCAATGGTTGCGGAGAAGATGGGGTGGGTCAGTGGTGGTGGGTGGTCAGGGGTTGGCATGGGGGGGCACAGGGGGGGTGTGGGGGAGGGAGGGGGGTGCACGTGTAGAGTGGGTGAGGGGGGGTCTGGAGGCTTTTGAAAGTAGAGATGTCTCTTGTGACAGTCTAAGCTAGCGTGTAATTTTTGTAGGAGGTCCAGTCCCAGGTAGCCATCATATGCACAGCAGGTGGAGTTGAACACAGTGAATTTATGCTGGGTTGAGACTAGCTGGTGAGTGTCGACATGCAGGGCCCGGGTTTCCCCATGTATTGGCAGGGGGCCATCTCCTGCATCCACGAGATGGGCTGAAGTGTGGAGAAGCGGACCAAAGGCCAATTTATGGCAGGAGTAGAAATGAGTATAGAGGCATGATGTGGCTACTCCTGTGTCCACCAATAGCCTCACTTTTACCCCGATCACCATCATCTTGTTGTAGACTGGGGGTCGATACTTTTGTGAGGTGGCCCCCGCAACCATGGGGAGGTGTGGGGGCGGGCCTAAAATTCCAGCGGGACGTCATATTCTTCTTCCGGTTGTTCATCCATGTCCCCGGGGTCGGTGCCGTCAGTGGGGGAAGCGTCATCTTCGGCGCCCTCTGGGTTTAATGAGGAGACTTTTCAGCACTCCTGAGTGGTTGTTCTGTGCCAGGCAGCTTTGAGTTGTTCACAGATGTCGGGGACATCTGTGGCTGCAGAGAACTCCCATGGGTTGATGGAGATCATGTTGTTTTCTCTGGAAGCGGGGCCCCTTTTGGTGGGGTGTTCTCTGAGTATGGTGGGAGTTGTTGAAGGGCTTGGATTAGCTGATGGAGTCTGTGGCTTGTGGTGTGGTGTGGGTCTCCTGGTCGGGATCTTCTTGATGGCACTGATCTGTTGGGGGGGGGTGACGGGAGGCTAGAAGACGTCTCCCTAGCTGAATGTCCTCGTCAAGCTCTCCCGAGGGGTCATGAATGGTGAAATGTTCCTTGATGATGCCCGGGAGGATCCTTAATAGAGTGTTGAACACATATTTTTTTTTTTTTTAATGCAAGGAAGAAGGAACCAAAGGCCACGGGCCTGCATACTGTTCCTTCCAGGAAAAAGCAAAAACAGTACAAAAGAGAGCCAAATTCAAGATCCGTTCAATTCCAGATGCCTGGACACACTGCGTTTGAAAGACTGGAGATCATAGGAAGTAGGAAATACAGACAGAGGAAGACAGTTCCAGAGTTGACCAGTTGCATAAATGAAAGACTGGGAGTAACGGTTAACTCTTGCATTAGAGAGTTGGACAGAAAAGGGATGAGAGTTTGTTGCTAGACGGGTACTACGTGCCCGTCGTAGAGGTGGAGGGATGCAAGCAGACAGTTCAGAGGAACAGTGACCATTGAAGTAGAGCTAGAAGAGAGATAAAGATGCAACAGTGCGGCGAAGAGACAATGGTTGAAGGGAATCAGTAAGAGGAGGAGAGTTAATGAGACGAAAAGCCTTTGACTCCACCCTATTGAGAAGAGCTGCATGTGGGGAGCCTCCCCACACATGAGAGTTGTACTCCATACACGGGCGAATAAAACCCGTGTACAAGGTCAACAACTGTGCAGGGGTAAAGAAAGTACGGAATCGGCTTAACACACCTAATCTCTTGGAAGCAGATTTCACAAGAGATGCAATATGTTCTTTCCAAGACAAATCCTGAGAGAATGAAACCCCAAGCATGTTCAAGGATGATGCAGGACATAACTGTTCATTATTAAACATTAGTGGGTAATCCTGAGGAAGATTTTGTCGGGTTGATAAGTGTAAAAACTGAGTTTTTGATGCATTGAAAATAACAAGATTATTTTTACCCCAGTCAGAGATACGAGCCAAATCAGACATTAGGTGTGCCATAGCCTCATCCCTCTTTTGTTGAAGCAACTGCTGAGATGGACGTTGCGGGAACCGAATGGAAAGGTGAAGGGTGGAATCATCAGCATATGAGTGGATAGGGTTAGATGTACAGCTTAGAAGGTCATTGATGAATAAAAGGAAGTGAGTAGGTGATAGGACAGAACCCTGAGGAACACCACTGTTGATAGGTCTAGGAAAGGAACGATGGCCGTCTACAACAGCGGCTATAGAACGACCAGAAAGGAAGCTGGAGATGAAGGCACAGATAGAAGGATAGAAACCGTAGGAGGGCAGTTTGGAAATTAAAGATTTATGCCAGACTCGATCGAAAGCCTTTGAGATGTCAAGTGCAATGACAAAGCTTTCGCCAAAGTTCCGGAAGGAGGATGACCAAGAGTCTGAAAGGTAGGTGAGAAGATCGCCAGTGCCGGGTAGCTGCATCGGTGTCTGAGTATGCGGTGGTGATGAATCATTTGGCCTGGATGAGTGTGTCGTCCAGGTTGCCGCTGAAGGTGAGGGCATCTAGCTTTCATAGAGCTACGACGGTTCCGATGGATGGCGTGACAGCTTGTGTCACGATCTGGGTGAAGTTGGCCCATGTCAGCTCTGGGACGATCATGGGGGTGATGCTCATCATTGCTTTGCCCAAGTTACTGCTATTTTCTGCCTGTCATCTTCAAATCCTATGTCTAGGAGTGGATTGACCATAGATAGGTGTGTGGTGATATCTTACTGTTCTGGGTCGAACTTGGTACTGGATGTGAGGTTTGCCCGCCATTTTTGCTGTACTTTCCCTTTTGTTCCTTGTTGCTGCCGACCGGATCAAGAACCTCCACTAGCCACCAGTGTTATGCTACGTGTTCAAGGTTCAACTTCTTGCACCTTGATCATGAGCGACCTTTCTGGGATTCTTTTCAAGACCGGGTTTAGTGCATACAACTAAAGGAACTGGGCATAAAAACTAGGCTGAACCAACCTTACATGTATATTACCTTAGTTATAACACTGACAAGATACACATACAATACTTCACAATACACTATATAGGTAAAAAACACAGATCAGACTAGAGGACTTGGGACTGGGTGACTGGGATGCTTGGGCTGCTTACAGGTGGCAGCCAAGTGTGGGGGGAGACCCGGGGTAGTTGTCCTTCTGCAGAAGACATGGGACTTTCACCAGGGGCTGGGTCATCTTAGATGGATTGTGGAGTGGCGTGGAGGGCGGCCCCTTACTGTCAGGGCCTCGTTGTGGGGTTCGGCTCTCAGGGCTTGGGCTGAATAGGGCGAGCAAGTGTTCTTGCCGGCGCCTATTCCAGGTGTCGGAGTTCCGGTTGGCGGGGCTGGGTAGATAATGCCCCGGGGTCCTGGGGACGCCCCTGGGCGTCTGGGGGCTGCGGCCTGCCTTAGGTGGAGTTGCCGCCAGGGGTGGTCTTCAGTGGCTCTTCCGTTGGGAGTTCAGCAATCAGGGATGTTGTCGGGGTGCCGGTTGCAGGGCGTGAATCCCTAGGCTGACCACAGGGCCACTCCAGATCTCCTCTAGCTACAACTCCTCCAGGGGTTCGCCTCTGTTGGGAGAGAAAGACAGTCCCACTCGGCTGCAGGAATGATGGTGGGCTGAGCCAGGGACATCCTCCTTAGGGCACATCCTATGAGAAGAGGATAGGGAGTGGATGGTGGCCTGCTCTGCCCTCCCCGTGCTGACTGTGGCTGACACAGTGGTCCCTCTAGCTCCAGGGCCTACAGGAGGTGAATGGACGGTGGCCTGTTCACCCTGCCCGACATGGATAGCGGCCTGTGTCGCAGTCCTGCTGCCTGCAGAGGGGGCTGCCGGAGGACGGACAGTTGCCACTCCTCCCTGCCCGGTACGAATGGTGGCCTGTACCGTGGTGCCACCACAGGTAACGGCTGAGGAGCGGACGGTGGTCTGCTCTCCCTCTTCTCCCACATGCACGGTGGCCTGTGTAGTGGTCCTACAGGAGGGTGGAAGAGGAGATGGTGGCCTGCTCTGCCTTGTACCTGACGTGGACTGTGGCCTGTGTCGCGGTGCTGCCCCTAGAGGTGACTGCAGGTGAGGAGCGGATGGTGGCCTGCTCTGCCTCTTGCCCGACATGGATGGTGACACGGTCCTGCAGGGGGTAACAGCCAATGAGTGAACAGTGACCTGCTCTGCCTTGTACCCGACACGGACAGTGGCCTGTGTCACGACGCTGCTTGCACTAAGGATGTAGTCCCACCCTGAACCTGGTGAGAGCTGTCTCGGCTCGAGAGTAGGTAGCTGGAACTGCTACCTTGGTAGGTTGTGGGTTGAGGGCGAGAGGAACGTCTCAGGGATGTTAGCCCCTCTGTCTGAACCCTTCCGCTCTCTCTCTGCCTTCCTGTGGTCTCCTCCTCGGGTGGGTGTTGTGACATCTGCCCCTCCGTGGTCTCCTCTTGGGTTGGGGTTGCGACATCCCTCCCTGATTTTCCCGTCGGGATGGGCATATTAATTAATCTATTTATTTATTTTTATGAAGGGCGTGAAGAAACTCATGAACCTATAGGGAGTGAAGGAATATGAAACATAAGTGAGAAAAAAGCAAAAACATTAACAGAGTGATGAAAATGAAGTAAATGGTAAATATAGAAAATGGAGATGAAGGGATACTTATCTTATTTATTTATTTTTGTCAGGGTGCTAAGAAGCTCATAAACCTATAGGCAGTGAAGAAAAATGAAAAATAATGAAGACAAAAGCAAAAACATTAACAGGGCGATGAAGAAAATGGAATAAATGGTAAATACAGAAAATGAAGTGAGGGGTTTCTTATTTGATTAATTATTTACCTTTGCCAGGGCGTGAAGAGCCTTATAAATCTGTTGGGAAGTCAGGAAAAATGAAAAATGAAAATATCGTTATGATCTGACTACCGGAACCGTGACTGGATCCGGAAAGAGAAAAAAAAATAAGCCAAGAGCTGCAGAACCAGTTAAGTCAGAGGGGTGATATTTGACGCACATAACTGGAACATGGCCAGAATGCAGTGCTTAATATAATTGTGGTCGTACATGGCCAGAATGCAGTGCTTAATATAGTTGTGGTCGTACATGGCCAGAATGCAGTGAAAGTATGGTAGTAGTAGTAGTAGTAGTAGTGGTAGTAGTAGTAGTAGCGATAGTAGTAATAGTAGTACATGGCCATAATACAGTGCTTAATATAGTAGTACTAGTAGTAGTAGAATTAGCCTACATGGCCAGAGCGCAGTGCTTAATATAGTACAGGTTGGATCATTATTCTCTGAGATCGCCTACAGTCCGAAATTTTTCACTATTCCGGAAGACAGACAAGTCATCTGATTTTCCATGAAAGAATAAAGCTATAGCCACCAAACTTTGTGCACTTATAGACTGTGATGACCTAAGGTGACATGCACAAGATCAGTGACCTTGACTTCAAGGTGAAGGATTAAAGTTAGTCACCAAACCTGGTGGATTTATATAGACTGTGATGACCTAAGGTGACCTGCACAAGATCAGTCACGTTGGCCCCAAGGTGAAGGGTTAACGCAAGAGCCACCAAACTTGGTGGACTTATGGTTTGTGATGACCTCAGGTGACCTGCACAAGATCAGTCACTTTGACCTCAACGTTAAGGATTAAAGCTAGAGCCACCAAACTTGGTGGACTAATAGACTGTGATGACCTAAGGTGACCTGCACAAGATCAGTCACCTTGATCTCAAGGTGAAGGATTAAATCTAGAGCCACCAAACTTGTTGGACTTATAGATTGTGATGACCTAAGGTGACCTGCACAAGATCAGTCACCTTCATCTCAAGGTCCCTTTATAGGTCGGCTTCTTGTAGGCAATGACTGTAGTAAGTTTGTATTAAAACTGTCCTTGGACAATTGTACGGTACTCTAGTTGATATCACTAATACTAGTACTATTAGCAGCAGTAGTAGTATTACCACTACTTCTACTACTAATACTACTTCTTGTACTACCACTAGTATTATTATTATCAGCATTATTCAGGTGCTTTGACCATATGGAGTGGATGTAGAGCGAGACTGACAAAGTGAGTGTATGTGAGTAGGGTGGAGGGGGGGAGAGGGAGAGGGAGGCCAAGGATGAGATGGAGGGTTGGAGTGGAGAGGTATATGAGAGTGTGACCTGGGAGCAGGGCAGTACAATGGCGGGGGACAGGGCGACATGGAGGCGATTTATTTGTGGCCACCCCTTACGGAATTGACGCGTCTGGCATTAGATAGATAGATAGATAGATAGATTATTATTATTATTATTATTATTATTATTATTATTATTATTATCATCATTATTCCTAGTCTGATGTATGGTGAAAAAGAAATACATGCCGCTGTAGTAGGGTTTTGCAGGGATCAGGATATGCCGCCGTGCCGAACTCATTCACGATGATGCGGTTGGCGCGTGTGTTGTTGTTGTAGGCGTCCGAACTGAGGAACCTGAGAGAGAGAGAGAGAGAGAGAGAGATAAGTGAAGGTGGAGGGTGAAAGATAGGCAGACAGACTGATGGATAGATGAATGAGAGAGAGAGAGAGAGAGAGAGAGAGAGAGAGAGA
>JAGKTI010019482.1:0-16956 GCA_018397915.1 Birgus latro | reverse complement strand
AAGTTTTCACAGTCTGCTAAATCACAAAGTAGTAAAGCTTCAAAGCATTCACGTTATACTAATACAGCTTATCAAAGTACAACAAAAAAAGAGCAGTTAAATGCTAAAGTAGCTAGGCTGAAAGTTTATCAGCAGTTTCAAGAAAAGGAAATAAAGCATCAGAAATTCTTGCAAGAAAAAGAAACGGAGTATCAGGAGCTCAAGCAAGAAAAGGAACATGAGCATAAAGAATGCTTAAAATTAAGTCATGGCTGCTACTCAGGCAGAACTAAATATTGTAAATGCAATGGAAGATCAGCAGTTAGATTTGCCTGAATGTGATGAAGAACCAGATAGTAAAAACAGCATCTTTAAAAATTCTTTGAATCACAAAGATTGACAGAGAATGCGGAAATCAAACATAATGTCCAGACAAGATCGTGAAAGATTCATCTGTATTTGGCTTGGATGAATTAGAAAGAGAAGTGTCCAAAACAAAACAGATTTCCTTGCAAATGAGTTCAAAGCTTAACTCACATGCTAAGACTTGTAAACAAGAATTAGATATAAAACAGTCACAGCCATCAGTTAAGCAGGATAGATCAAGTCAGTCAGTAGACATAAATAAAAAAAAAAACAAATAATGTGGTCGTTATTTTGCCATCCAAAACAAAGTCAATTGCCTCACCCAGAGCCAGAGATTTTCAGAGGAAATTTATTGGAGTTTCCAAAGTGGATCAAGATTTTTTCTTTTATGAGTCACTAGTGGCAAATCGTGCAGAGAATCTTTTCTACCTAAGAAAGTATACTGATGGGAAAGCTAAAGAAGCTATTAGAGGACTTTTATGTATCCATAAAGAAGCTTTCATTAAGGATAAAAGTATATTGCAGGATTGGTTTGGAAATGAGTTCATACTGACAAATGCCTACAGATGAAAATTGAGTGAATGGCCAGATCTCAAATGATGATGGTCAAACACTACAGAATTTATCTGACTTCTTGCAGAACTGTTTAACAATAATGAACCCAACAGATTTTCATAATGTTTTAAATGATCCTTAGGAAAATAGCAAAATCTTACAGAAGTTACCCCCACCTTTAGATGGAATTCAGTAGTCCACAGCTGGTTCTCCACACGTGCAGAATACCCCCCATTATATGATTTTTGTAAAATCACAGCAGACGAGGCAAAGAAAGCTTGTCACCCAATCTCTTCTTATAGTGCAGTAATGGCAATGACTCAAAAGCACAACATAGCTGCTTCAAAGTGAAAGAAGGAAAGTAAAAAAGAAACAAACATATTTGGGGTAAAAAGTCTTGTGGCCAACACAACTGGAGTGAAAGAAACAGGCACAAAAGGACAAGAATGACAACACACTATAGAATCAAAAGGGCATGGATGACAACAAACAAAAGGCCACATTGTATCTACTTCAGAGAAAAACATGAACTGGGCAAATGTAAAAAGTTCAATGAGCTTAACAATAAGGAAAAATTATGATACGTACGGAAGTCATTTATATGGATGGGTTGTATAAAGTATGGACATCACGAAAAACTGCAAAACGAGGAAAACATGAACAGTATGTAAAAGATGCCATGCAACATCTCTTCATGAAGCCTACTTGAAAGAATCAAAGAAAAGGAAGCCAAAAAATCAGAAAAGTCCAAGACAACCAAGGACAATACTCTCTCAAATATAATTAAAAGTCAACATGTCCTCCATAGCAGATACACACCACATGATTGTTCCATTGTGGCTGTACCAAAACAATAATGTGTCAAACAAAGTCTTGGTTTATATCTTATTAGACGATCACTATAGAGTCTGCTTTATTAAAAAGACTACTCTAGACAAAGTTAAGGCAACAGGACCACAAGTACATCTCTAGTTAGCTTACAGTGATGAGAGAAGATTCTATGCTTTGTACCAAAGTACATAGGCTTGTGGTAAAAGAAGTATGTGAACAGAAGTGTTACTATCCTATCCATCCTCTACAGAACATGTACCAGCCAAACGATATCAGTTACCAAGACCCGAGACTGAAAAATACTGACCACATTTGAAAAGAACAGCAGACAACCAGATGTCATATGACACAAATGTAGAAACTTGTCTCATCATACGACTTAGCTGTACTAAAGCACTGAAGCCAAAGGAAATTATCCCAGGAAATGAAGAAGTCCTTTTGCTAGAGGGACAGTTAGGATGGGGAATAATAGGAAAAGTCTGTGGTGATGCAAGTACAGCAGATGGCATCGTACAAGTACGCAGAACTATGGCCCAAGAAGTCCACTTATCTATATACAATCCCTCTACTATCCGGACGTCCACTATCCGGACACGTCCACTATCCAGACATCGTGGCTGATGGCCGAAACCCCCAAACTGAAAAAAAAAAAAATCCAATTTTCCCCGACCGCGTCAGTTTGAATGTCCCGCCCGAGCCGACTAGCTCCCTTCCCACTCAATCTCCCTCCTACTAGTTCTGTCTCAACTCCCATGAACAGTGGATGGGTGTCCGCTCGTTTGTGGTATTTTCATTCTTGTTTAAGTAATCAAAAGTCACAGTGCTAAGGATTAAGTGTAGTTAAACACTGGATTACTGGACATGCTTCAAGAGCAATTATGACCACTGTAAAAACGTTAGAGATGAGGGTAAACAACAATCATGGACTTTAAGTAAACATTGTCAACTGCTAAATATTTTCCATAATCACTTCTAAATCCTCATTCTCTAGTTACATTTTATTTACTTCATGCTTTGTGTCCCATATTTGAGTGCACAGGCTGTGAAAGAGGTGATTTTCTCAGTGATTACCATGTCTCTTACATATGTTCACTATCTAGTCAACTGGTGAACATTTTTGCCCCACACACCTCTAAATCACAATTTTTCTGGTTACATTTTATTTACCTCATGCTTTGTGTCCCATATTTGAGTGCATAGGCTGTGAAAAGGTAACTATCTCAGTAATAATCATGTCTGACTTACCCACCTCAAAATCATCATTTTGGGGTTAAAATTCGATTAATTCATGCTTTGTGCCAATTATTTATGTGAATGGGGTCTTAATTAAGTGCTATGCATGTCCAGGAGGGAGGTAGGTAGGTTAGGGTCAAGAATGACTGGTGCTGTTGGTGAACAGTGAACACCTTTGCCATACCTAACTCTTTTTCTGGTAACAATTTATTTATTTGATGCTTTGTATTCCATATTTTAGTGCATGAGATATGAGAAATGATGATTTTCATAGTGATAGCCACATCCAACACTTACTTACATTAAGCTGCCAACTCGTGAACTGCCTTGCTCACCTCAAATTCTTCATTTTTGGGTTAAACTTTGATTAATTCATTCTTTGTGCCAGTTTATTTATGTGAATGGGGTCTTAAGTGCTATGCATGTCCAGGAGGGAGGTAGGTAGGTGGTTTTCTGATATAGGTTAGGTTAGGTTAGGGTCAAGAATGACTGGTGCTGTTGGTGAACAGTGAACACCTTTGCCATACCTAACTCTTTTTCTGGTAACAATTTATTTATTTGATGCTTTGTATCCCATATTTTAGTGCATAAGATATGAGAAATGATTTTCATAGTGATAACCACGTCCGATACTTACTCACACTAACCTGCCAACTTGTGAACACCCCTGCCTTACTCACCTCATATTCATCATTTTTGGTTAAAATTCGATTAATTCATGCTTTGTGCCAATTATTTATGTGAATGGGGTCTTAATTAAGTGCTATTCATGTCCAGGAGGGAGGTAGGTAGGTGGTTTTCTGATTTAGGTTAGGTTAGGGTCAAGAATGACTGGTGCACAGTCAACACCTTTGCCATACCTAACTCTTTTTCTGGTAACAGTTTATTTACTTGAAGCTTTGTATCCCATATTTTAGTGCATAAGATGTGAGAAATGATTATTTTCATAGTGATTGCCACGTCCGATACTTATTTATACTAAGCTGCCAACTCATGAACATCTATGCCTTACTTACCTCAAAGTCATCATTTTGGGGTTAAAATTTAATGAATTCATGCTTTTTGTCCATTATTTAATGCATATGGTGTGAGAAAGGGTGATTTTCATAGTGATTTCCATGTCTGATACTTACACTTGCTGGCAAGTTGTGAGCACCTATACCTTACTCACCTCTAAATCATTATTTTTTTGGTTAAAATTCAGTTAACTCATGCTTTGTGTGCATTATTTGTGTGAAAGGGGACTTAAATAAGTGCTATGCATGTCCGGTAGGGAGGTAGGTAGGTGGTTTTCTGATTTAGGTTAGGTTAGGTTAGGGTCATGAATGACTAGCTTCAGGGCCAATATCTGACCAATATCCGGACAAGTCCAATATCCGGACATGCCTTTGGCTCTATTATGTCGGATAATGGAGGGATTACTGCTAGGCTACTTCCTCTAAAGAATGGGAGGTAGCCGAGACAGGACGACACACTCCCAATTTACTCACCCACACACACACATTTATTAGTATCTTAGCCCCAAGGGGAGAAGGGACAGATCCTCACCACACCACATCACATAAAGTTCAACTGCACTGTGCAGTCAGTGACATCCGTATCAGGGCCCAACAGAGAGCTAGTTTACCCATGCCACATCATAATGGACTCATTCCCTCACCCACATCTGACCTGCTCAGCCAATCAGAACAAATGAGGGAGAATATCCCCTCAGGGCAGCATCACCATTTATTCATTCACAATTTCTCTGCAGTCATTCCTATCATGCACAGTCACTCTTCCTTGCTCAACAGACATTCCTCTCGCATCTAACACACTGTTCACTCTGTCCATCCATCATATTTGTGATCTTCCTCTCAGCCTTACACCTCTCAGATTCAATCCAGTTATCTTTTTCACCAGTCGCTTGTCATCCATTCTCTCCATGTGCCCAAACCATCACAACATTCTGCTCAACTCGACCAGCCATTTCCCGTATAACTCCAATTGTCCTTTGCACTTCATTATTTCTCACTCAATCCATACTTCTCACTCCACACATACTCCTCAGACACCTCATCTCCATTACATTCAACCTTTTCCTCTCTGCTACACCCATATTCCATGTTTCAGCCCCATGTAATGCAGTAGGTAACAGTACACCCTCATACAGCCTTCTTGTTACATCCATTCTACACGAATGACATATAAGCATTTTTTTCTTTCCTCCCAGCACCATTCCTACTTAATTCATTCCAAACTTCACTTTAACATCTATTCTTCCATTCACAGCAACATGTGGCTCTAAATACCTAAAACACTCTACCTCCTCAAGCAACTCACCATTTAAAAATATATTCATCCTCCTGCCATCTACCAACTTCGTAAACTTCATCACTTTACACTTATTCTCATATTTTCTCAATTTTCTCCTTTCACACACCCTTCCAAACTCCTCAACCAATTTTTTTTTAATGCAAAAAAGAAGGAACCAAAGGCCAGGAGCCCACAAAGCCGTTTCTTCCAAGAAAAAACAAAGCAAAACAAAAACAAATTCAAGATCCGTTAATTTCGAGAAGCCTGGACACTGCGTTTGAAAGACTGGAGATCATAGGAAGTAGGAAATACAGGCAGAAGGAGACAGTTCCAGAGCATAAGTGAAGGACTGTGAGTAACGTTTAACTCTTGCATTAAGGAGTTGGACAGAAAAGAGATGAGAGTTTGTTGCTAGACGAGTGCTACGCACCCGTCGTAGAGGTTTAGGGGTACAAGCAGACTGTTCGGAGGAGGAGTGACTATTGAAGTAGCGACAAAAAGGAGATAAAGATGCAACAGTGTGATGTAGAGACAGAGATTGAAGGGAGCAAGTAAGAGGAGGAGAGTAATTGAAATGAAAAGCCTTTGACTCCACCCTATTTAGAAGCACTGTATGTGGGGAGCCTCCCCACACGTGAGAGTTGTCCTCTACACAAGGGCGAAAATACACGTGTATAAAGTCAACAACTGCGCAGGGGAAAAGAACGAAAGGAGTCAGCTTAGCACACCCAATCTCTCTGGAAGCAGATTTTACAAGAGATGCAATATGATCTTTCCAAGATAAATCCCGAGTGAATGAAACCCCAAGCATGTTCAAGGATGATCCAGGATAGAACTGGACATTATTAAACATTAGTGGGTATTCCTATGGAAAATAGTGTCGGGTTGATAGGTGTTAAAACTGAGTTTTCGATGCATTTAAAACAACATGATTATTCTTACCCCAGTCAGAGATACAAGCCAAGCCAGACATTAGGTGTGTCATAGCCTCATACCTTGTTTGTTGAAGTAACTGCCGAGATGGACGATGCAAGAACCAAATGGAAAGGAGAAGGGTGGAATCATCAGTGTACAAGTGGATAGGATTAGATGTATAGCTCAGAAGATCATTGACGAATAAAAGGAAGAGAGTTGGTGATAAGACAGAGCCCTGAGGAACACCACTGTTGATAGATCTAGGAGAAGAACAATGGCCGTCTACAACAGCGGCTATAGAACGACCAGAAAATAAGCCAAAGACGAAGGCACAGGTAGAAGAACTGAAACTGTTTGAGGGCGGTTTGGAAACTAAAGATTTATGCCAGACTCAGTCGAAAGCCTTTGAGATGTCAAGTGCAATGGCAAAGCTTTCGCCAAAGTCTCGAAAGGAGGATGACCAGGAATCTGAAAGGTAGGTGAGAAGGTCGCCAGTAGAGCGTCCCTTACGGAACCCATACTGACAATCAGAAAGAAGGTTGTAATGGGAGAGATGATTTAAAATTTTTCTGTTAAGAAATGACTCAAAAACTTTTGAGACACAGGATGTTAAAGCAATTGAAAGATAGTTAAAGGGTTGAGAATGGTCACCCTTCTTTGGGACTGGCTGAATGATAGCAAACTTCCAGCAAGAAGGAAAGGTACAAATTGAAAGACAAAGGCAAAAGAGTCTCCCCAGGCAGGGTGTAAGCACAGAAGCACTGTTCTTGAGGACAACAGGAGGGACTCTATTAGGCCCATATGCCTTGTTAGTATTAAGGCCAGTGATGGCAGAAAATACATCAGCTGAAGAAATTTTAATGTCAGCCATGAGCATGTCAGAGGCGGGAAGTGATGGAGGAACAGCACCGGAATCGTCTAAGGTGGAATTGGAGGAGAAAGTCTAAACAAAGAGATCTGCTTTATCAGTACAAGAAATAGCTACAGAGCCATCAGAGTAGAAAAGAGGAGGGAGGGATGATGACGTAAAGTTGTTAGAAAGGTTTTTGGCAAGGTGCCAGAAGGACCGGGAAGATTTCGAGTTAGAGAGTTGGGAGGATTTAGTATGGACGAAAATATTTTTAGCAGAACGATGAACAGACTTAGTATGATTCCGGGCAGAAACATAAAAAAGATGTGATTCAGGGATGGGCTGGCTCTTGTACCTTTTATAGGCCCTCTCCTTGTTGTGGACAGCATTAGAACAAGCGTGATTAAATCAAGGCTTTCTTGCATAAGTCAAAGGGTACGAGAAGGGAATGTATGCTTCCATGCCCAAGAGAATAACCTCCGTAATGCGCAAAGCACACAAGATGATCCCGGCCATGGAAGCAATGATTATTCAAGTGAAAATCAGAGAAGTACTGCCTGAGGGCCTCCCAATCCGCAGCTCCAAAGTGCCGCAGTCGATGTTTCTTTCGAGGGTCCACAGGCCACACCGGAGTGATAGGACAGGTCAAGGTAATTAGGTTGTGATCGGAGTAGCCCAATGGTTGGAAAGATTAACAGCATAAGTAGAAGGATTAGTTGTAAGGAAGAGGTCAAGTATGTTGGAGCTCTCTCCATTGTTGTCAGGGATATGGGCAGGGTGCTATACAAGCTGCTCCAGGTCATTAAGGATAGAAAAGATGTAGGCTTGTTCACCAGGTGGATCAGTGAAAGGAGAGGAGAGCCAAAGGTGGTGGTAAACAATGAAAACTCCTAGAATGGATATTTCAAAGAAAGGAAAAATGGATAGAATGTGTTCCATCGTAGAAGTAAGAAAGTTAACGAATTTTTCATACTCACTCGAATTAGGAGATAAGTAAACAGCGCAGGAATTTAGTCAGAGAATGACAGGAAATCTGGAGCCAGAGAGTAGAGAATTCAGAAGAATAAAGTTCAGGTATACGGGAGCAAGATAAGTCATTGCGTACATATACATAACAGCCACCTTTGGCTTTGAAATGAGTATAGAGAAAGTAGGAGGAAATATAAAAGGGTTTGCTGTCAGTTCTCTCAGACAGCTGGCTCTCAGTCAGGAAGAGAAGGTGAGGTTGAGAGGAGGAGAGGTTGTGTTCGACAGAGAAATTTAGAAGGAAAAGTCGAAAATGTTGCAGAAATGAAGAAGTGAGTCAGACAGTGGGTCCAGGCATCTCGCTGTCGTCAGCAGGAGAGGGGTGGGTAGGGGCATTATTGCCCCCCCCCCCTCCAGGGATTCCGAGTATTTGTTATTGTGTGTCATTTTTGTCTCTAATATTGAAAAGGAAGTGTAGTGTTTACTGTGCATGTAGATTGGTGTGGACAGTTAGAGAAACTTGTATTGGAGAGCATCCTGGCCTACTCTTTGTGTCCCAGTCTCTTCTCCGAATCAGCCACCAGTGGAGTATTATCCGCAAACTCCAGCTTATTCAGACTCCACACTCAACCATCAGCATTCACAGGACTTAAACCTTCACCTAACTCTCTCATTAATCTCCCTTACAACACCATCGATATAATAATTAGACAACGAAGGCGACATCACACATCCCTCCTGCAGCCCCACTCTTAGGGGAAATTAATCACTCATAGTATTTCCCTTTCTTACAGACGCTTTACTATTTACATAAAAACTTTTCACTTCTATTAACAACCTACCATCAAGTCCACACAATATAAAAACAGTCCAAAAAGCTTTCCTGTCATTTCTATCATAAGCTTTCTCTAAATCCATGAATGCCAAAAACACATCTTACCTTTTGCTAAATACTTTTTACACACTTGTCTCACAGGAAACACCTGACCTACACATCCCCTCCCTCTCCTAAAGCCACACTGCTCATCACCGATCACTCCCTCTGTACCCTCTCTATCTTAATGAACACTTTACAATACACTTTACCTACATCATTCAGCGGACTTATACCCGTAAAGCTAGTACATTCATATTTATCATCCATACCTTTATACAAGGGAACCACACAAGCACTTGTCCAGTCAATCGGCATCATACCGCTCACAAAACACACATTCAGCAATCTTACTAACCACAGTAGTCGCTCCACCATGTTTCAGGCATTCCACACCACACCCATCCATACCTTCATCTTTCCCTATTTTCCTCTCCTTTACTGCCTCCTGCACTTCCTCCATCGTGATCAAAGAATCATTCAGCTCTCCCAACACATATATTCCTTGCTTCCTTCCATCTGCCACAATCTCAGCCTTTTTTCCTTCTCTGCGTTTAACACTCTTCCAAAATACTCTGCCCATCTCTTCCTTGGTCCAGCCATCTTAACTGATATCCTTCCACCCTCTGTTTTTACTCTCTCTTCCTTCCCAGACTTTCCCTTTTCCACCCGTTTCTCCTCCTTCCAAAATATTTTCTTATTTATTGAAATTTCTCAGTCAACCGCCTACGCCACGTCTCTTCTGCTGCCATTTTAGCATCACGGACAAAGACCTCTCATATGACACCACATCCTTTCTCTGCAGCCACACTTCATATGGACGTCTCTTCTCAGCCAAAGCATACTTACTTCCTCACACCACCATTCACTTCCCTTTTTTACATCACTAACCACTCGTCTCACACTACATACCTCTTCCGCATGCCCCACCACAGCACTCCTAAATAACTGCCATTCCTCCTCCACACTGCCATTTTATCTTTCACTCTGTTCCACTCATCTTTCAACTTCTGATATTCTATCATTTTCTCTCTTTTATCCAACTCACCCACTTTCAAAACCTCCCTGCCACACCTAACTCTACTAGCTCTCACCCAACTCATACCTACTATTAACTTTCCCACCACAAGGCAGTGGTCAGACTTACCTCCATCCTCCCCTCTCAAAACTCTCATATTCAACAGTCATTCTCTTTCATTCCTGGACACAACCACATCGTCCATCAATGCTCTGTCAACAACCTATCCACCCTCCTGTCTCATCCATTTATACTAATAAATATCTTCTCAAACAAGGTATTTCCAATCACCATCTTTCGCTCAACACACATCCCGATCACTCGTTCCCCATTTTCATTTCTTCCAGGCACACCATGCATACCAACTACACCTTCAACTGCTACATTTCCCTTCTAGCATTCAGATCTCCCATCATTACCACATTCCCAATTGCACCAAAACTCTGCAAACACTCATCAACATCATTCTTGAATGACTTCCTTTCTTCTGCATCCCTTTCTTCCTTTCTTCTGCATCTCTTTCACTACCAGCCCCATGTGCACTCACAAATGCCCACATCTCACGTCCAAATTTTGCTTTCACCCACATCAGTCTGGATGACATGTCCTTCCATTCAGTCACACACTGCTGCACTTCCGGGCTCACTAACAAGGCCACACTTTCTCTTGCGCTTCCGCTATCAGTACCTGACATCATTCCATTCACACTTCCATACTTAGACTCACCTTTCCCTTTCATCTTTGTTTGACTCAAGGCTAACACATCTAATTTTTTTCTCACAAACATTCTCCCAACCTCCTCCCTTTTAGTCTCAATAGTACTGCATCCATGCACATTCATAGACCCAATCTTCAGGGTATGGGGATAACTCAATCCCCAATCCCTTTCTATGCCGTCTTATTGTAGGAACTAAAAAATCAAAGAAGGGGGTCCCTAGTCCCCTCACCTCGCCTCTTTTAGTCGCCTATTACGACACGCAGGGAACACGGTGGCAGAATTCTTCCTGATACAACCTGGCCACAGAGTGGCAGTACCACCCCATTATACAGCCAGATTGTGTCCGTCCTGCCACAGGGTGGGACAAGTAGTCACCAATAATGAACAGAAAGTTAGTTTCTTTATTGTTCCAACTCAAGTAAAGGAAGTTATCAACCCTCAGCAAGTCTAAAAAATTATTGAGATGGACTTAAATCACAATCTGCCAGATGACGTTTCCATCTTTTATGAAGACAATCTCTTCATGACAAAAATGAGATTGGGCGTGTACAAGCCAGAAGAACATCATGAAATGCCACTTCCTCTCAAGAATGAAAATGTTTAGATTAACATCAGTAATGACTTAGCTGTATACAGACTAGGTAGACTGAAAGCTCAAAATGACCAGAAATATTTCCAGTATTATGTGAAGTCTGTGCAGGACATGATAAAATAGGGATATGCAGAAGCGTTTGGAGCAGATGGATCTGTCTGGTACATACCTCATCATGGGGTGTCTCATCCAAACAAACCAGGCAATTTAAGAATAGTTGTTTACTGGAATGTTAGCTACATGAACCAGTCACTAAATAGTAATTTATTACAAGGACCAGACCTTTGAGACAGTCTCATTGGAGTGCTATGCAGATTTTGCCAAGATGAGGTAGCATTTGTAAGTGATGTTTCTGCAATGTATCATCAGGTGCACGACTGCACGTGTCTCCTGAACATAAAGGCTTCCTACGGTTTTTGTGATGGAAATGTGGAGACCAGGATAAAGAAGTGATCGAATACAGAATGACTGTACACTTGTTTAGAGCTGCTTCATCACCAAGTGTTGCTAATTTCACATTAAAGAAAATGGTTGATGCTAATGAGCTTGGGTTTGGATCTGAAGCAGCTATTTTTTTTCAAAAATGAATTTTATGTAGATAACGGGTTAAAGTCTGTACCCACAGCGGCTGAAGCTATTCAATTAACAGAAGTAGGCCAAATGCAAGGTGCATGGAGGCTTCAAGTCTCATAACTTCTCGTCCAAAAGCAAGGAAGTACAGGAAGCCATCAGTCCAGAAGAATTGGCAGGAAGCATCAAGTGCTTAAATCTCACCAAGGATTCACTGCCTACTAAAAGAATACATGGAGTAGAAATATGTATTAAATCTGACTCATTTCAGTTTAGAATCAATTTAGGTAGTAAGGCTGTAACAAGAAGAGGTATTACAAACCTGAAACATTTGGAGAAATTAACGCAGTTGAGTTTGATCACTTTTCAGATGCTAGTCTGAGGAGCACCAGTCGAGTAGGGCAGTACTCCCGAGGTGGACAAGTTCCTGACCATCTGCCTTTGCTGAACTTTTTCAGTGTTTCAGTTACACGGAGAGTAGGCCAGCATGCTCTCAAATACAAGTTCTCTAACTGTCTACACCATTCTACATGCACAGTACACACTACACGACCTTTTCAAAATTAAGATAATGGCTGTCACGAATTTCCTACATCGTGAAATTCTGTATCGTAAATCGTGACATCGGGTGATTTGTAGGAACGATGAATAGTTCTGAAATCCGTGAGAATTCGCCATTCTCTTAACCGTCCACTTGTGTATTTATATTTGCGTTAAATTTTCAAAACTTTCATCATTCACTCGCGAGAGACTGTCTTTATGTACAGACGGTGCATTCCTCTGAGCGATAATTTCTGAATTGCCGTTTCCTTGCCTTGCCTCCCTGGCCGTTAGTTGGCCACGCTTCTTTCACACGTCCCTTACGTTGGACACTCAAACACAGTTAGTCGTCCCAGTGACAATCAAGGAGAGTGGAAGTGCTGTGTGCAAAGCGTCTCGGCTGTATCGGCGTGAATTCCCGAAGCTCCCACCAGCCTTGTGATCGACTGTATTAGTGGCGGTCTCATCTCTATTGATTAGTATTTCTTTTGTTTTTTCCTAGGCTTAAGGTTCTTTAGTTATTTAGCTCAGTGCATTATTTAGCTATTTATTTGAGTGCTTGAGTGAGCGCATTTCCTTTTCTTGATTTTGAATAGATTCATGTAACGTAAATTTTTTTTCTAGTAATTAATAAATTTACAGATCGTTTTCTTGAGCTTTGTTAAATGTAACAGTCGTGTTTGATTTCCCCACATATTTAGTACACTTTTGGTACTCCAAGTTAGCACAACTCCTTATATTAATCTCGACTGGTACTTAGACCACCTCTTGGTATTAATCCTTAACCCGTCACATCCCGACCGATTTCCAACCTACGATACCACAAAATCTCGAGCATTTTTGGATTTTTTTTTTATTGACTCAAACCTTCACTTTTGATGAGAAACATCGAAAATTCATAGAGAAATCGCCATCCTGTGCTTAAAACTGTTGATACAGGTGTCATGTAACCTTACGTTTTCCTTCTTTTTCAGGGTATCTAGCTAATGAAAATGAACTATGGAAGGGTTAACTAATTCAAGCCACTTTCAGTTATGTATTTATTTATGTATTTGGTACGAATTTATGTGTAGTAACAAACTATATTGGTTTTAACACAGTTATACAGGCAATAGAAGTATTGTTCAGTCACCAAACACATTCACATATAGCACCTTCATTTATGACATTACCACCTCATCACTTCTGTTTGTTTCTTGCTCTAGCTTCTTTATTTCTTTGTCTTTCACCTCAGGAATCACTTTCACCGTGAATTTCGTCATTGGAGAGATCGTGGGGCAACATACATTTACTGACCAGCTTACTGCTAACAGGTGAACTGCTCAGTGCGGGGGAAGGGAGGGTTATGTGGGGCCAGGCAGGATCCCTGCTTGACAGCAGGTAGAGGAAGATCTCCCACATATGCCTACCAAAAATCACCCATGAAACTTGAAAATTGTGCAAATTATGACCCTTGCAATTGTGCGACGTACCCATACATCGATAGGTGTAGCTGTGACAAAACATCACGACGTACCCATACGTCGATTGGATTCCTCGGATTAAATCCATTGTGCCAGCTAGGAGTTTTGCTCAGCCAAGATCTTGTTTATTATTATTATTATTATTATTATTATTATTATTTGAATGTTAAGGGGTGAACTAACTTCCTCACAGGCCAACAGTACAGTAATAAAGCCTTCTTGAGCATTTAGTCTCTGCTGTGTACTGTTGAGAAAGTCTATAAATTCTCAACTCCAGAGAACTGGTGAAGTAAGCCATCATAAAAGTGAAATCACTACTTGATTTCTCGAGCCGATTCTCTCGTGTTAATCGGCCAGAGGGTTACTCTCATTTTCCTCGTGGCATCTGGCTTCACATTTATTTATTATATAAAGTATTATCTCATTTTCCCCATGACATCTGGCGACCTCATTCCAGGATATAAGCTCCTAGCTTGAAATTATTACCGAAATCACTCACTCTTAGTTAGGTAGGCTGCTGCACAGCAGCCAGTATATCAGTCTTCACTCAGTCTCAATCTGAGCATCATGGAAACCAGTACATACCTGCAGGAAACCAATGATATGGGGCTTACTAAACCCGAGGAAATCAAAGAGAACGTGCTATGACGTGAGAATGCCGCCCGTGAAGAGCGGAAAATTCAGCATCAACACGAGCGAGAACAGCATGAATACGAGCAAGAACAGTGCGAGCACGAAAAAGAACAGCGTGAATACGAGGAACATCAGAAAGAGCGCGAGGAATGCGAGAAGGAGCGTGAGCGTGAGGAACAAGACCGATAACGTAAACACGAGCTTGAAGTGCTGAAGCTGAAGCGAGACTCCTTGGTTTCAAGCACATTGGTTGCAGCCAACCCAAGCTCCACGAGTGCTCTCCCAGCACCTGTTCTAGCAACTCCACGCCTCAAGCTTCCCTCTTACAAGGAAGGCGAGCGAATTGAGCCATTCATAGCTCGTTTCGAAGGCATGGCACAGCTGTATGATCTAGATGAGGCAGCTAAGCAGCTTTCGTTCCTTAGACTGTTTGAGAGCCCTGTCCTTGATATTCTCCACAGAATTCGGGGAGATAATCGTATGTACGAGATGATGAAGACCACACTTATCAAAGCATACTGTCTCACCGTTGGCGACGCTAGAAACCAATTTATGAAGGCGCCTCTCCAGGAAAAGGAAACAGCTGTTCAGTTCCTTGATCGTCTCATGGCATACTTAGACGAGTGGATGGAGAAGGATGAGAGTCCTAGCAGCGAGAGGGAATAATCGACCTTGTGCTGTGCACACAGCTGGAAAGTCGTGGCCTACTGAGCTTATGGCCTAGCTCAAGATATCCAAAGTAAAGGATGCAAACCAAATGGTGGAAAAGGCTGATGCTTTCTTTACTGCATATGGGTACCAGACTCATAGGCAACAGCCCTGGAATAGAAAAGATATTACTAAGTCTGGTAAGCAATCGCAGACTGAACCCCAGGATCAAGGCCATTCTCAGAATAATGGCCAAGGTCCAGGCAAATCACAGAAGGACCAGGGGCAGAATACACAGAAACCTGACTGGAAGAGGTACAATAAGTACCCTAACCAGCAGCAGTATCAGCCACGCAATCAACAAGCGAGGCAAACCTTTTCAGCACCAGTCCTAGTGTATCGGAGGCAGGAGGCAAACACAGCCTTCATTCCACAACAGGCACACAATTGTTTGTCCCCACCACAACAGGTCCTCCTTCACAGTTCACTAGTCCCCCTCAGATGCTGAACTCTCCTTCACAGGCTGTCAATGCTCCTGCTCCCCAGATGGTGAGTACAACTCCTCATGCACCTAGTCAAAGTATGACTCCTCGTGCACATAGTTCGGGTACAACCCCTCAGGCATATAGTCCTGTCACGTTTGAAGAGTTGTGTGCCATCCAGCCTTATCAATTGCTGGCCGCCTCCTCCACAGGCCCTCCCAGAGGTAACAGTGCCTTCCTTGTTCAGCCAGGGTTTGTGGGAGGTGTTTCTGTTAATGTCCTGAGAGACAGGTTGCACTGTCAGGCAGTCTTGTTTACCCTGAAGAATATACGGGCAGACAGATCCAAGCTCAGCTTATTGATGGATCAGTGAGATTGTTCCCTGAGGCACATATTCAGATAGCATCTCCCTTTTACACAGGTTCAACAGTTGCAGTTGTCATGCAAGAACCTATGTTTGACCTCATTATAGGTAACGTACCAGGTGCCAAGTCTAGTTGCACCGTAGATGTCATTACTCAGACTTCGGCTGCAGTAACACGAGCCATGGCCAAGGCTCCAAATCGTGTTGCCCCGGTGGCCATCGGATCGCCGCAAGATCTGATTTGTAGTCAAGATGTTATCCAAGAACAACAGTCTGACCCGACACTTGCTGTTGTGCGGAAGAAACAATAGGGTAAAGTGACACAGTATTCAAGGGGTAGACAAGCCAGGTTCCTTCGCAAACAAAAACTGCTCTACCGTGAGTCACGAACACCCAAGGGTGAGGTTCGACTGCAGTTTGTCGTTCCCGCGAAGTATTGCCAAGCAGTATTAGAATGGGGTCACTGTTCAGCATCAGGAGGTCATATCGGCAAAAAGAAAACTCAAGGCCGTATCCGTGCTGACTTTTTCTGGCCAGGAATGGGACAGGAAATAAATAGTTTTGTGCACTCCTGCAATGAGTGTCGACGTACCACCATTCAGGAAAGTTTCCTTCCTGTGCCGTTTGAATCCACACCCATAATCTCTGAGTCATGTGAGAGAGAGGGCAGTGGTAATGTGAGTGCAGACCTGATGTCTCACTCGTTGGCCCCACAGGACATAATATGTCTAGGGTCTGTACATACATATGTACAGTAGGTTATAAAACCAAAGTCATCGCGATCCCAACTGTGGACATCGATGACAAACAGGCAGTCGTGGCGATCCCAACTGTGGACACCGACGACGAGCCCTTATTAGTTGTAAGTGTAGGGCTTGTACATACTGTATGTACTGTAGGTTAAGGGGGAAGTTCGACACTCCCGCAGAGGTAATCTGAGGCTGTGTTTGAATTACCTTGTGGTGTGTCTCGAGCTGTGGGCCTCTCCGAGGATTCCCGAAGAATACACAAAATCCACATGAGTGTTCATACCCATAGGGTGTTAAAATGTGACCTGCCCAAGT
>JAGKTI010019481.1:0-16957 GCA_018397915.1 Birgus latro | reverse complement strand
CACTCACCCCACCCAACGCACCCCATCCACTCACCCGACCCACTCACCCACCCAACGCATCTCATTCACCCACCCACCCATCGCACCCTATCCACTCATCTGCCCATCGCACCCCACCCACACACTCACCCACCCATTGCATCCCACCCACTCACCCACCCATTGCAACCCATCCACTCATCCACCCACTCACCCACCCACTCACCCATCCATCGCATCCCACCCACTCACTCACCCATCACATCCCACCCACCCACCCACCCACCCACCAAACATATCCCACCCACCCACCCACCCATTGCACCCCATCCACTCATCCACCCACTCACCCACCCACTCACTCACCCATCGCATCCCACCCACTCACCCACCCATCACATCCCACCCATTCACCCACCCATTGCACAGTACTCACTCATTCAGTGCCCCGACCGACCAATAGACCGACCAACTGGTCGATAGGCCAACCCTCAACTGATTGACTGACTGACTGACTGACTGATCGACTGATCGACCGACCGACTGATCGACCGACCGACTGATCGACCGACCGACAGATCGACCAACCAATCTATTGAACCACCAACTGACCATTCCTGACCGAACAACTGACCGATTGACTGACCAACTGATTGACCGACGGACTGATTGATCAAACTATCGACTGAACAATCAACAGATCGACTGACCAACCGATCAACATACTGAGCGATGGATCGATTGATCGTCTGACTGACTGACCAACTGATTCACTGATCATCCAGCCAAGGAACCAATCATCAGACCGATGAAACATTCATCCGACTGATTGATCAACCTACCACCTGAAGCAGGTACCAACTGACCGACCATTTGACTGACTGACCCTCCTGACCGAATGATCGACTGTTCAGTGAACCGACAGACTGGCCGACCGATCGCTGGCCGACCGATCGCTGGCCGATCGGTCGATCGATCGACTTATCAATAAACTGACCAATGAGTTAACTGATTGAATGACATACAGACGGATTGACTAACTGACTGAACGACTGAATGACCAGTCGACTAACAGACTGAATGACGGACTGAGTGATCGATCAGCCAATCGCTCAACTGACCAACCGACTGATTGACATTCCAGTTGACTGACTGATCGATTGACCAACCAAGCGATAGGCCAACTGATTGACACTGACCAATGGATTGACTGACTGAATGACCGACTGATTGACTGACCTACTGACAGATCAACCGACTGACCAATTGATTGACCAACTGATCGAACAATTGACCGATCGTCCAATGAAATGCTCGATAGACTGACTGATTGATTGAATAACCAATCAACCGACCAATTGACCAACCAACTGACTGATCGACAGATCAACAGATTGACCAACTGACCAAACGATTGGCAGATTGACCAACCGACCAACCATTTCACAGATCAACCAATCACATGACAGACCAATCGATCAACTGACTGATGGACCGATTGACTGATCGATTAACACAGACCAATTAACTGACTGACTGACTGATTGGCTGAACGACATTTGGCCATTTAATTGAATAACTGACCGACCAATCGACCGACCAACCGACCAAACTATCGGCGAACTGACTGACTGATCAGTTGTCCATTTGACCGACGGAGAGATCAGCCAACCAACTGACCATTCGATCATCTGTTCGACCGAATGAGCAATTGATGGACCGACTGACCACTCAGTTATCAACCAACAGATCGACCAACCAGCTGCTTGGCCAACTGACCGACAGAGCGACGAACAACTGACTATTCAGCCGACTGACAGAGTGATCGTCTGCTCGCCAGCAGACCTATATAACAATCGACTGACTGACCAATTGATCTACCAGTCGACTGACTAACCAACAAATTGACTGACTAATCAACTGACTTATCAACCGACCGATCAGCTGATCAACGAACGGCCGATCGATCGACTGACCGATGGACCAATCAATATAGTGACCAATCGACCTATTGACTGATCAGCAGACTGATTGATGTCGATCAGCTGGCTATTTGATCAGACAGTCAGTAAAATGGCCTGTTTGTTGATCGATCGGTTGATTAGAAGGCTAGTCAATCGGTCAGCCAGTCAAATGATTGGTCAGTCGATTGGTCGGTTGATGGGTTGGACAACTGACCGATCTATGGGTTGGTCAAATGGTCAGCCAAATGCTCGATTGGTCATTAAATTGGTCGATTGGTTGGTCGATCGGTCGGTCCATCAATCGGTCAGTTGGTCAACCAATTGATCATTCAGTCGGTTGGTCATTCTGTCAGTCGGTCGGTCCGTCAGTCAATCAGTTGAGTGGTCTGTTAGTTGATTGGTCTGTTGGTCAGTCAGTTGGTCAGTCAGTTGGTCAGTTGGTTGACTGGATGGTTAATTGGTTGCTCGATTAGTTGATCAGTTGGTCAGTTGGTTGGTTGATTTGTTGGCTGGTCATTGGTTGATCAATCAGTCTGCTGGTCAGTCATTCATTCAATCATCAGTCTGACTAGTTTACTGACTGACTGATCAATGATCAACTGAACGACTGACTGACAGACCAGTTGGACGACAGACTGACAGACTGATTGATCAACAGACCAACTAACCAACCGATCAACCAATTGACAAGCCAACTGATCATCCAGGCAACTGGCCAACCAATCGACTGAACAACCAGTTGACTAACTGAATGACTGAGCAACTGCTTGACTGTCCATCAATCAACCAACCGATTGATCGAGTGACGGATCAGTTGACCAACTGACAGACCAATCAACGAATCTACTAGTGGACCAACCAACTGACAGAATGACTGACCAACCATTTGGCAAATCAGCTGATTGACTGATCAATTGATTGACCAGTGACTGATTGAATGATTGACTGACTGACCAAATGTCTGACCAACTGAGCTTTCATTGTTAGGTCAACCGACTGACTGAATTATTGATCAATTGACCAACCAACTGAATGACAGATCAGTCGACCACCTGCCCATCTGATCTATTGACCAACTGATCGACCAACTGTTCAATAACCGATTGATTGGTTTAATAACCGATTGACCATTTAGCTGACCAAATGATTATTTGATTGTCCAACCCATCAACTGGACAACCGATTGACCAACCAGTCAATGGACAGATCAACTGACCAATTGACCAGCATTCTGATCGATCGACAGACTGACAAGTTTACTGATCAACCGTCTGATCAAGTGGCCAGCCAATCGACGGACTGACCGATCAACTGACTGACCAATTGACAACAATCAACTGACCAACCAACTGACTAGATAACCGACTGACCAATTAGATGATTGACCAAACAACCAACTGATCAACTGATGGATCAACCTTCCAGTTAACCCACTGACCAATCTATCGATCAACCAACTGATCAACCGACCGAGAAATTCAGTGATCGATGGATGGAGTGATCAGATGATCGATGGACTGAATGATCGAGTGATCGATAGACTGACTGATCGCCTGATCAGTCAACCAACAGATTGGCTGACCGATTGACTGATGATCCACTGATCAACTGACTGATAGAATGACTGACCAACTGATCAAGTGACCGATTGCCTGACCGATAGATAGATTAACTTACAAATAAACCGACCAACCAATCAACCGACTGATTGAGTAATTGACTGAACAACCAAGTAACCAATCAACCAACCAGTTGACCAACTGACTGACCTACTGACTGACCTACTGATCAGTTGACTAACTGATTGACAGTTTGATCGACTGACTGATTGAGACCGACTGACTGACTGACCAACAGACTGATCGATTAACCTTCTGACTGATCAACTATTCGACCAATCGACCAATTGATCAACGATCGATCAGTCAGTCTAACCAGTCGACCTAATGATCAATTGATCCAACCAAACAACCTACAGATTGATCGACCAATTGGCCAGTCGATCGAACCTCATTAGCCTGACTGATTGAATTATTGATTGATCAACCTACTGTGAAACACATTGTTCAATCAACTGACTGACCACTGGATCAACCAACCTGTGTTGTCCAACTGTCAACTGACCAGCTGAATGACAGGTTGACTAACTGACTAATCAACTGATCGACTAAGTGATTGGCTGACAGACCGATCAACTGATCAATCGACTGACTGACGAACGACTGATCGACTAATCGATAGACCGACTGATCAACAGAACGCCCAACCAATCGATTGACAGACTGACCAATTGACCGACCAGCCGATCGATTGAATGACTGACCATTCAACTGACCACTAGATCGACCGACGGACTGATGGATCAACTGATCAATCGATCAATCAGCCAATTAATTGAATGACTAATTGACTGACTGACCAACTGACCAATCAATTGAGCAATTGGTTGACTGACTAATTGAACGATCAACCAACTGGCCAACTGATTGATCATCTGACCTATTGATTGACCAAGCAATGGATGGACAGACCGAGCAATCAATAGACCAACCAACTGACAGATTGATTGACTGACCAAGCAATTAAACCAACCAGCCAACCAATCAACTGATTAACTGACCAACTGAAGGATTGGCTGACCGCCTGAACAGCCGACCGATCGACTGATTGACCGACCAATCAATCTACTGACTGATAGGCCTATTGACTGTTCGATCTATTGGCTGATCAGCTGACCGATTGATCGATTTTTCGACCATTTGATCATCCAGCCCTCCTATCGATTGACTGACTGATCGACTGACCAGTCGAACGATTGACAGACTGGTCAATCGTTTCATCAACTGAATGATTGATCAACCGACTGATCAATCTACCAACCGATCAATCGATCTAATAACCGATTGACCGATCAAGCATTTGGCCAACCAGTTGAGTTACTGGCTGACCAGTCAAGTGTTCGTCCAACCAGCTGACTGACCGATCTGTTGACTGGTTGTCCAACGTATTGACTGACTGATTGACTGACCATTCAACTGACCGACAGAGTGATTGACTGGCCTTCCAACTAACTGATAATTGACTGATTGCTCAACAGTCTGACCAGTTTACTGACCGACTGAACGACTGATTGATCAACCGATCGCTCGATCAACTGACCTTTTGACTGACCAGCCATCCTGTTGACTGGCCAACTGGTCGACCAACTGACTGACCGATCAACTGACCAACCGATCAAGTGATTGGCAGACCGACTGATTGACCGATTGCCCGACTAATCAATTAACCGGCTGACTGATCAATCGTCAGACCAACGGACTGACCAACCAATCAGCTGACAACCTCATTTTCTACATTATTTTTACATTATAATGGTGGTCCCAAGTCTCATGTAGGTTTAGGCTGGAGGAACTTGTGAGTGCGGGAGCCTTCTTGTTTTGTTTTCCTTATCTTTGCTTTGTAGGACAGACATAGTCATAGTCTACTCTTTAAAGAATGACATCAAAAGGGCAAACAGGAGTGTGTTTGTCTTCACTTTACTCCTTTGGAAACCAAAAGTTACTCTTAGGTTCGCTCTGTATTTCTGACTTTTTTTTGTTTGTATTTTTCTAAATACTTTACATTAACTCTGCGAACCTCAACCCTGCTCCCAACCTCAGTGATGAGCTTGTTTCTCTTACCCATTGTTCCTGTCTTCTGTTCCTTTGTCTTTGAAGTATAACACCCTCTGTTCTCACCCTCAGGCAATGCAGCATCTGGCCAACCCACTCTGTACTCACTTGATGGCTGTGTGTGGGAGTCCGGACTGACACTAGGCCGCAACATGCTGTTCTTCTGTGCCGCACCCACCGCCACACCCCTGGCAGCGATCGCCACACAGCTGCTGGCGGAGAGGGCGGCGGTCACTTCACTCCTGTCCTCAGCACCCACCAACAAGGAGGTGTGGCACGTGGCCAGGACTGAGGCCAGTGTGCTACTCCCCCAGGGTATACCTGGCACTAGGTTAATGGCACAGGTTACTTTTTGAGGTGCCACACTGGGCTTTGTTAATTTCTAAGGTGCCACAACGAGTTAAATTTTTTTTGAGGTGCCTCACGTAGTTTCAAGGCCAAGGCTACTGTGTTACCCCCTTACAATTAGTGGCACAGGTTATTTTTTGTGGTGACACTTGGTTTTGGGGGCCAAGGCTGCTATGTCATCAGTGAAGCTATCCCAGCCACTAGATTAAAGGTGCAGCTCAATCTCTGAGGTGCCATACTTAGCTTTGTATTTAGTTTATGTGCCACCTTTTTGTAGGTCAAGGGTGGCACTGCTTGAAGCTAGCCCTGACACTAGGTTAATAACAGGTTACTTTTAAGGTTTCGCTGGCTTTGCTGCTTTTTGAAGTGTCACAGTGAGTTTCATAGAATTGCACAAGGTTAATGTTACTTGTAATTTTTAAAGATGCCATATGCTTTTTAGGGTAAAATCTGTGGCACTCCCTGAAGGCTAATGGCACATGTTGCCATAATCTTTTCTAGGGTCAAGGCTATTGTGGCACTCCCTGAAGCTATCTCTGGCACTAGTTCACCTTGTAAAGTGATTTTGACTTTTTTTCATGGTCAAGGGACTACTATTCCGGGAGGATATAAGACCATGTGTAAGATGAGGCTGTGTAAAGGGAGGTCAAAGTATGTCCTAATGTGCTGTTATTTAGGACCAGAGTCGAAATAGTCGAGTTTCTGCCGTTTTTATATGAAGTACTAGTTTATGTCTCTGTCAGGGCATGGTCTGATGTGTTACTGCTGTTTGCTGTTGTGTTACTGCTGTTTACTGTTGTGTTGCTGCTGTTAACCCCTTCAGTCTCATGTTATTCTTGCTACTTGTAGATAAGTTTTATTGAGCTTAGTAGTGAAGGGTTTACTTCTTGTAGTGAAGGGGTTAATGAAGGCCTTAACTTCTACGGTTCGAAGTCTATCCCAAGTTGAAAAAAAAAAAAGTTTGTATTTATCAAGAATCAGGTTAAATATGTTACTGGGTTCAAGGGGTTATGGCAGGTTCACTGTTTAGCTCTTTTTAGGGACCTCACCTAATGGAATGTGAAAAAAAGAAAATAGAAAAAAAGGTGAAAAATGTAAGAAAACTAACCTTTCTTACCCAACTACGCCAGACTAAAATATCTTTCAGGTCTACCTTACCCTACTCCACCCAACTTAACCCAACCCAACCCAACCCTACCCTACCGTACCTTATCCTACCGTACGCTACCCTACCTTTACCTACCCTACTCTACCCTACCCTACCATACTCCACCCAACCCCATCCCACCCCACGCCATCACTCCTTAACCTACCCAGTCTTACCTTACCTCCTTTCTTTCCCTATCCTACACTACTCTACTCTGCCGTAACCCACCTTACCCTACTCAGCCCTTCATTGACCTCTACCAAATATATCCCAGACTTTTGTATCTGTCTTCTACTCATTAAAACAGATTATATTCCATTAATGCTTTGCGTAATTTAGTTTACTTACTTTACCTCAACGTAGAAAACCTCATGTTATTTCGTCTCTCTTACAGTACACTAATGTTACTTAACCCTTTGACTCTGGGACTTCTTCTAGCTGAATAAAATCGTCTGACGTTAAGGAATCCCAAGTGCAATGAACGTAGTAGTTATGAGCTCAGATTTTGGAAACAGTCTTGCTTAACTAGCCTCGCCTGTGACAATTTTCCATGGGTTGTGTAGGGGTTCGTGAAACAACGTTTGGCTGTTTTCATAAGCATTCATTGGGAATAAACAACGACTACATGCAGTATATTGTTTCCTGCGGCACTGAAGAGGAACCTACACGTGTTGGAGCTGTGGCTGTGGATGGAGCAGCTGTGGCATCCACCGAGGAGCCAAACCCCATATTTCCCTACACCTTGCCGTGAGAAGGACATTGAACTGACCCTGGCAAGGAGTTATATACCACAAGGTGTGCCACATCCCTGTGTGTATCTACTATACTGTACCTGTAAGACGGCCTCACAGAAGCAATTGCTTACCTGTAATCAACATATCGGTTCGGCCAGACAAACCAGGGTTAAGCTACAGCTGTTTCCTATACAGTCTGACCATAGGCGACATGGTGCTGCATTTAGTCACTGCTTACTGGTCACGAATACTTATGCATGTCTCTGAGCAGCCCAGCGTTGCTTCCCGAGCCGCCCACACTTCATATAAGTTGAGATTTTATTTTCATCACATGTATCACTGGTAGATTGTAAGATGAATATAATATTGTTGATGTTAACCTTAGCTGAGTACAAATCGCTTATTACAGGATATTGTGTTGTTTGTTGTTAGATGTGCCTTCTGTACATTGTGTTTGTTTATTTCTATTGTGCGCCAGCTCATTTTCTTTTTCATTGGTTATATTGATGCTTAATTTAAAATCTTTCCCTCTCTCTCCCCCCTCTCTCTTTCTGTATGTCTACGTGTATCTATATCTATCCACCTGCTTGTCTATAACATGTTTCTATCTGTGTCTGTCTGTCTGTCTCTCTGCCGTCTACTGTCTACCGTCGTTTCCATGATACAAGTGTATAGTTGTGATCAATACTTTTGTACGCTCTCGAAACAGCATCAAAACGGTACGATCTTCCCAAACTAACCAGTAAAACTCCAGAGGACTTGATGGGGTGGAATCTCGCTCCAAGACCTCGGAACCTCATGTGTGTAAAGGGATTATTGACCGCAACTGTACAATCACGAGCAGAACTTCAGCGATAATCCCTTGGCAGTTTTTTGTCCTTTCTTCCATAATTTTCATTCCTCCCAGAACCAGAGTTTCTTTAGTTCTCATGCTCTTTTGTTGTGTACTTCCTATTTGTAACACTTAAAAATAGTATATGTAAATCCATTCATTGCTTGAGCTGGGAGAGAAGCGTCGGCGAACCTTTGCTCATGGCTATACATAATACAGAGGAGATTATACATTTATACAGTCGACAAAAATTATTTACAGTATTATCTTTTAACTTTTATAAAATGCTGAATAGTTTGGCGTTAATACTGTTTTTCTAGTTATTATCCTTTATGTGATTTAAACAGGTGTTATGAGAAAAACAAATTTGTTGAATTTGTATTGATTTGTTTTTTGGACAATTGTTTACCTCAGCTATACATAATTAATAGTTGTTACATGTTTCCCGTCGTATAAAGTGTTGACATTACTCGTAAATACAGGCACAGTTACAACAAGGCAAAGGCTGTATTTTATTTATCATACCTTGTACAGTATGTCATGGTGTGTAGTAACCCCTTCACATATTTTCTATACTCAGTCTTATCTAAAAATGGCTTTAGTTAACTTAAGACCTCTTGTATTATCGCTCATAAAATATCCTTAGTCACGTGAACGCAGGACTCCACAATGAGCACAGCGATTCGAACAGTGTCGGTATTCCATCTTTCGTCGTTCTTTGTGTCAAAATGGCTCACGTCACTTTGGTAAGGATAGTTTTTTTGAGCGATAATTCTGAAGGGGTTAATGAAACACATCTAACCCCTCCACTTAAAAGAATCTCTCCTAGGCAGAGTAAAATCTTCCAGTGGCTGCAAAACGATTGTAAATCGTTATCGTTGTGAAGGGGATGATCCCCTCATTACACGGACATATTTCTTGCTACCACCAGGCAGTCTTATTAGGGTTATGATTCTTTCCAGTAGACTGGGATTTAAATCATCTCTACTAAATTCAGTACTACGAGAGACTTCCTCTAATCAGAATAAAACTCCACTGTGGTAGTATAAAGTACAGAGTCAGTGCACTGAGAGGCTAAAGAAATGCAATATCAGAGTCCAGTTCCATGTTAACATTAACATTTTTGCAATAACATCTTAAAAGTCTTTTCAGTGTGTAGGCCTTGGTCATATAATAACTGCTCTACGGGCTACTCGATCTTTTAATGCATCTCTAGTTAGTCCATTTACCACAAGGCCTTTACATAAAACCTTATCAAGTGTTCTTAAACCTGTCGCATGGTACTCTGCCTTCAACATTCACAACAGCAGTCCTCCTCACCCAGTTTACTTCACCCTTTTCCCCAAAGTCCATATCTCTTCAACAATCCCATTGCGTTACATCTCCAAAACGCTTCATACCAAACCGTTCTTTCTGTGTTTCACTATCCAGCCTGTCTCTCAATGAGGCACTACTCATTCACCTCACATCCTCATCTCAGTTTTCTCAAACATTTTACATCCCCATCCTCTACTGGCTACGTTTCAGTGCCATACAACGTCACACACTTCTCACACAGATAGCATAAACTGTCTTCCTTTGTGTGAAATGCAGATTATATATTTGTGGAAGAAATGTTACGAAGTTCTTATGCCAGCGAAAAGGCGACTCAAATGACTTGTCTGTGGTTTCACACGAGAACAATGATTAGAGTGCTAAAGCACTCAGGTCATCGCTGTTCCTTACAACAGACGGAGAGATTCTTCTCTTAAATCCGATGACATCCCTCTTAAGTCAATTCTTACTATCTCCAGATGCTTTTATTAACGTAGGAGAAACCTCTCATTTTGATGGGTTTTATGAATTCTACAAGTGACCTCGAAGTCTCTCCAAAGCTGTATAAATCGTCTAAGGGCAGCACCATCGTTGTGAAAGGGTTAAGCAAACTCCACTATCACTAGTTCACTGCTATATACACATATGCATAAATTCACATATATAGCAAAGCTAAGTAATATTTTTTAACCACATATACAGTACACAAATCACATTAAATACAGCGACCTTTCTTCTTTGAATAACTTAGAAATATTCATTACTGTTTATAGCCTCATAGAAATACATGTTCATCAAAAGGAAAACCATGTCATGCTGTATCTGAGAATTATGAACTAAATTAGTCGGCTGATGAAACTGAAGGCTGACTGCATGGACGAGAGAAGGTAGGAAGAAGGAAACAAGGAACTATATGAAGGTGTACTGGTGCCCACAGTTACGTATGACATGAGGTTTTGTTACGAGATGAATGCGAGAAGTCAGGAGTGAGAGAAGTGGAGTTAACTGTTCAGGGTTGTGTGGGATGGGTAAAGTGCGTAGGATATAAAATGGAGATTCGTTCAGATGCGGAATAAGGAAGTCTATCGATAAAGGACTTTTAGAGAGCTTGCTTACAATGGTATAATCACATATATTATATAGAAAATGTTTAGTGTTTTTTTTTCTTGAGTGACTAATATTTGGTAGAAGGCGAAAAAGGCCTAGAAGAAAGTGGATACACATGATAATTAATTGTGGGGAAGCAAGGTATGGAAGTTGTAGCAAAGGAATGAAAACAAGGGTTCGGAATAGCTGGATGGAGTATGTACAGTTGCTACCAAACAAGGACTGACCCACTAAAGGTGAAGAGTATGTCTTTCCATCCAAACTGGACTGCGAATCAATCGGTCAGTCAGTCAGCCACTCTCAGTTATTCAGTGAGACTCAGTCAGTCAGTCAGTCAGTCAGTCAATCAATCAGTCAGTCAGTCAGTCAGTCAGTCAGTCAGTCAGTCAGTGTCTATGTACGTGTGTGTGTGTATGTGTATGCGTAGGCATGTGCATGTGTGCGAGCGTGTATGGGGGTGGTGAGACAACACCTGTCTGCGTAAATTACTCGCACAACAAGACTCTGTTATACATCAATATTCTTAGTGCAGTGAGATCGACCTCTTCCACTTTTGGTAGATCGGTGTCGAGCAAAATTATGAACCTGTGATATACATTGCAAAGAGAAACCCATTAAAAATCTGAGCTGCTGTATGCTGTGTATTACTATGGGAGAACTGGCAAGGTTAAGTTAGGTTAATTCATGGAATGCTAAGGTTAGGTTAGATGTAGTCAGGTTAGGTGAAGTTTGGTTTGGTTTGGTTAGGTTAATTTAGGTTATGGTTAGGAAAGGTTAGGTTAGGTGAGGTTACGTTAGGTACGGTTTGATTAGCCTAGAAAAGATTATGGTTAGGTTAGGTTAGGTTAGGTTGGTTGAAATGAGGTTAGAAGAGGCTCGGTTACGTTTCGATTAGATGAGATTAACGTAGCTTAGGTAAGGTTAGATTAGATTAGATTAGAGTAAATTCCCGTGGACCAAATTATAAAAAAAATCACTCATATATTTCGCATGGCACCAGGTAGTGGACGCAGAAGTATGTTGTAAGTACATGTCAAAAGCTGCATCCCGCTTTTAACTAGGCAGTGGACGAATGACTGTCGTGTTAAGTGTGTCTTGACGGTTTTGTGTGTGGGGGGTAGAGGCAGGATATCGAAGGCAGGCATGTGTGAAAGAGTGTGATGTTTGATAATTCTCCAAGTTTTATGTTCTCTCCTCCTTTGTCTCTGGATCTTACCTCATTCTCACTTCCTGGATAAGAATGAAGAATGTGATAACTACGACAATAATGCTTAAAATCATAAATAAACAAGTAAAAAAAAGCGTTAACATTTTTATGGATTCCGTAAAGCACTTATTTGTACACCATACTCTACACCTCACTAAGTATACACATAAATGATAGACAAACACTTAAGTACGGTATAACGCCTCTGAGTAACAACACGCACTTTCCAAATTAACCCTTTGACTGCTGTATCTGACCTTTAAGTCTTTCCTTTCGGCAAACTTCAGGCTATTAAGTTCATATAAGTGCTTGAAAGAAAAGTTAAAACCCATCTTGATGGACATTTCCGTCGAGAAATCAGAATTCTATATACAGTATACTACTCGAGCTAATGTCAAACTGGCTTGCACTTGGAATCCTCTGTCAAATTTCTATGTTCATTCTTGTTAACTTCAATTTTTTTTTTTGCTCAACTTAATAAGGATATCTAGTAGTTCAGGGGTTAATGAAGGCTATATCCAATTCCTCCATTTCGAAAAACCGTCCCACCAAAGCCGAAAAATATATATCAATTTGACCGCAGGAAGATAAAAAAAAAAAAAAAAAAATAAAAAAAAGTCGTCATCGGATTTCAGGGACTGAGCTCAAAGAATACCATTGCAGCCTAAATGTTTACACCGATTTAAACACTAACAGGATAAGAACTTGTATAATAAAAAAAATTAGGACATTTTACAAACAGAAAATGCAGCCAAACCTATTTCTGTAATTCTGGGAGAGGTTGTTACATGTGAATAAGGCACGTTTTGGCGAGAGAAAGTTTAATCCCGGATCGATCTGAGGCAATCCACCTCCCCGACGTGGACTGAGCTGGGCAATCCTGGATTGTGACATCACACCAAAACAAATATAGCGTCAGCTCCTACACTGTAAGTGCCGTATTTACTTTTTTAAATAATATACTGATAAAGTGATGCTGCCAGTTACTAAGATGGGTATAAGGGGCTCAGCTGTGTCTGGTTTCATCAGTAATGGGACCATATTGCTGAAAATGAGAGCAGTGACTGCTGACCAAGCCATCCGTCTGAACTTTCAATCGCCATCGTTTTGTTTACAAGCAGGATAATATGAACAAATAGTGCATAAATCTCTCTCTCTCTCTCTCTCTCTCTCTCTCTCTCTCTCTCTCTCTCTCTCAGTACTGAAGTGCTGCTCTGATTAATGTCCTGTTCGTCAGAGAAAGAATAGGTTTCCAAGATAAAAGTGAAAGGTTCTGATGCGAGATAATTACAGAGAACACAGAAGGTAATATTCTCAGTCCTTAAGAGATGTTGCAACACTTCCCTCTCATTGATTAATATTGCTTGTCACACCTTCATATGGCATTGGGAAAGTACGCCCTCAAGCGGTGGCTTTTTTTGTTTTGTTTTCTCCTTCAGAGGATTATTTTAAGGGTGAGTGAAAATTGCAGAATTAATGAGGATCCCATTCTCAATCGTTAAAAAGCTACAAATGATGGGTTAATTATGAGGTCGACCATTTTCGCCCATAAAGTCATCAGTATTCTACTTCCATAACGGCTGAGAACTGGACCCAAATCAGTGTTAACATTATCACGTAAAATGAACTATAAAATAACCTCTTAAAGGTTTAAAAAAATCTCGCGGGACACCCTGGATAGCTGTGTAGTGGAGGTAGGTGGTTATACAAGAGTTCCTCAACACCCTTTTTTTTCCCGAAAGAGGATGGTTGACTTCCGAAGAGGGGCAGCTTCGGCCTGCAGTCCACCGTAATCATGAGTCCAATGAACTTGGGGCTACAACAACCACCAGTACTGCTACGCCACAATGGCATGCTATGCGCGCAAACGATGTCGATATTAAATACTAAACTGATGTTTAATAATGTCCAGCTCGTTCCTGCATCATCCTTGAACATGCTTGGGGTTTCATTCACTCGGGATTTATCTTAAAAATATAACACGAGAAATTAAGAATATACTACAAAATTAATCATGCAGGAAGGAGGACTGCGAAATCTTTTAGGCGAAAGATGAAACAGCTTTAGGGATGGTACTAGTTTGTGGGATATGTGGCGCATGAACATGCACTAATAATTATGGAAGTATGAGGCACATGAGGAAATGACCACAAATACCCATTATAAAAAAGGCGAGTTGATAGATACTAATATGGGTCAACTTGAAAATTGCATACAAATTTCTCAAGATAACTTAAAAACTTTCTACTGCTTTTATCTCTTACCAGAAGAGAGTGCCTGGTGTTAGTCTACACGAAATACCATATTGCATTTGTAGCAGCCGAAGGTTTAGAATAAACTGCCCTTTAATAAGTCTACACACTAAATCACACCTACATACAAGGCATACGACCAAGTCATACATCGACCCCGATGAGGAACATTTGTTCAAACGTCAGTGATTACCACCACGTATTGTTTCATGCAAAGGTGTGTTACTTAGATGTCCTGCTCCAAGCACACTCATCCACTTTACCGCCCACACTCTCCAGAGGGCCTTAGGCTTCCCGGTCTTTGGAGATTGAATTTTAGTGCTGTTCTAACAAGCAACAAAGTCAGGTGTTTAAAAAAATAAAAAGGAACAATGTGGTTGGAAGTAGTACAACTATCACTATGAATTATGACTGGGTAAAACTTGTACCATAGCCACTACAAGGAACAGGTTACCTCAGAAAAGGCAAAAATAGTACCACAGCTGCCATCAAGACCAGTTTGCCTTGAAATCTGTCACTGTAGGTAAAAGTTGAACCACAGTCATTACTAGAAACAGACTGCATAAAAAATAATGTGACTACAGAAAAGTGTAGGAAGACACTCATGTTAAAAAAGTATCGTTCCCAGCTCACTATACTCACTGGGGGGGCGAACTATAAAGCTGTAAATCCTCTCATGGCCATATTCTTTGTAGTAATTAAATCTATTCCAGCTGACTACAAACGATATTCAGTTGACAATGAGTTCATAGTGTAAACAAGGTTCACCATTAGCCCTTACATTGAATGGGACAGCTCTTGTTCTCATTTCTAGCTAACATCAAAAGATTTTATTCGACTAAAAGTGAATCACAGGAGCCTGAGGGAATGCGGTCACCATAAACTATTTCTTTGTAGGGACATCTTTATTTTTTTTCCCCGCATTTTATATCAAAGATCTTATTCAGTTGAGTGAGTCATGGGAGCCCGAATGCTGAGCACAATATACATGAGGGCAAAAGCTTAAACCTTGACGCCCCCTTCCCAGAAAAAGTACTCTCTAGAAAGGTTCCAAATCATACCTTTGTCCACAATATCAAACCACTGAAGCTGAGACAGGTAGCAGCGAAGCAGTGGTCACACACATAGATGTTAACTGTGTGTGAAAGGGAGAGGAGGGAAAGAGAAGGCGGAAGAAACAACTGCCCTAATCCTCCTCTTCCCATAACCCCACTCTCTCATACAGTGTTACCAGACAGGTGAGTGTTTGGGAACTGCCTCGCTTCTTCCTGTCTCACGTTTAATGGTCAAACTGATGGGCGAGAGAAAATAGAGAAATGAATTCCCCGAGCTAGACCTTGACCGATCATGTAGCCCCGCTATATGACGGGAGAGAGCTACCTCCCTCAGCAGGGCAGCTGATGAGCGAGTGTGTAACGTGGAACATTCAAGTGTACATGTGTTGTGAATGCCGGAATGTAAATCAGTTCAGAGTCCTCAGTAAACAATAAACACCCATAACTATATTGTACCCTGGCATATAACTTAAGTATCGTACATAACAAATTGGAAATGATATTTGTAAAATCAAACTTCTCACACCCTTGCTCATGACCGGCGGGTCCTCCCTCTCTCACCTCTGCCGGGGAAATGAGGCAGCGCAGCCCGGCAGGGTTCAACGTCTCAGCGGATTTGAGGCATGGTGGTGAACTCGGCGAGGGATGGTTCGAAATGCCAGTACAACTTTTTGCACAACAGTGACTTCTTTCTCCTGTTTATTTTTGATCTCACAAGACAATTTTATATATATCAGGGGAGATATTTCGATTGCAGGAGTTAGATATAGCATTCATTGACCCGTCCAATACGAGAGAGTTTTCCTTTGTTGCATAAAATCATACAAAGGCGAATAAAGATGGAAAAGAGGCTTCAGGGGTTCAGAGGATTCGAAACAGGGTGATGAATTCTGGGAGCAAGGAGGGGGGGGGATTAAGTTTGAGCAGCCGGTAATAACAACGTCACTTTAGTTACTTATTTCTACAATATGTTCTTTCTGTCTCCAGTATTTTGACCTGCTTAGGTTAGATAAACCCTTCATCAGCCTTTGAATGAAGAAAGGCCGTTAACTAAAAAAAAAAAAAATGCATATGAATACTGAATTCCGCAACGGGGGGGGGTTCCTAGAGCCGATTTTTACGCCTCCTCCGTGGTGGCTATTTATTATATCTTATTCTTGCCTTCTCCAGATTGTTTTATATTGCTGAAGAGAGAAATTTCGAACATGGGAGGGGGATTAGATAAAATAACCATAATTAACCCCTGCAATACGACTTTTCTTTAAGCGGAATTAAATAGATTGAAGGCCGATGAATTAATATCGTTTGCACCCCAATGGTTGCCTCAAATGAATGTGGTAAATACTC
>JAGKTI010019479.1:0-16957 GCA_018397915.1 Birgus latro | reverse complement strand
TTTTCTTGTTTTCCTAGGCTTAAGCTTTTGAGATATTTAGCTGTTTGTCTGAGTGTTTGAGTGAGTGCATTTCTCTTTCTTTGATTTGAATTGGAGTCATGTAACGTAAATTTATTTCCTTGTATTCAATAAATTTACAATTCGTTTTTTGAGCTTTGTTAAATGTAACAGTCGTGTTTAATTTTCCCACTTGTTGAATACAGTTTTGCTACTCCACGTTAGCACAACTCTTTGTATTAAATCACGACTGGTACTTAGGCCAGCTTTTGGCATTAATCCTTAAATCCGTTGTGCTAGCTAGGAGTTTGGCTCAGCCAAGATCCTGTTTATCTTTATTATTATCATTTTTGATTGTTAAGGGGAGAAACTAACTTTCTCAGAGGCCAACTGTACAATATTACAGCCTACTTGAGCGTCTAGTCTCTGCTCTGTACCGTTGAGAAAGTCTATAAATTCTCGACTCTAGAGAATTGGCGAAGTAAGCCAGCATAAAGTGAAATCGCTACTTGATTTCACGAGTTTATTCTCTCGTAGTAAATGACTCAATAGTCATTCTTAGCACACATAGCTATATATTGCATGCTCGAATTATACAATATCACATTATCTTGTGAATTATACACTTTCCTTTTGATAGACTTAAAAATTTCCCCTGACACTGCCACTTCAGCATATCTCTGTAGTCACTAATGAAATGATTGAATGTCTTATAGGTGGTGTTAAATTTATAATATTAAATACAATAAATTATTATCAGTAAAAAAATAACAAATGGACTCAAATCTCATTTGTCAGTTTGTGATTTTTAAAATCAGTATAATGATAAACAATACAAAAATAAGATAAAAAAAAATACCTGTATCACAATATGATCTAAATGGTTAGTTTGATGGGGTGACTGGACACCCTGGCGGAGGTGGGGGGGAAGTGCCCCTCTATGTCACTACAGCAGAGGCAAGACTAAACCAATCCACATGCTCCCTCCCCTCACTGAATCAGGAGATTACTGGAACGGAGAGAAATATTCGAATTACCGGCTAGGAAATATGAGCTTTTACAAAAATTTGGGGTGCCAAAACACCCCACCTGACTAACGAAGGGTTAATAATCTAGTGCACCTAATACAGCACCCTACCCCTATCCCAGACTGCCTTGGAGAGAGTTCCAACATACTTCACATCTTCCTCCTACCTAATCTTTCTGCCTATGCTGTAAATCTTTCCCCTTCATTGGGCCTTTCCAATCACAACCTTAATACCTTAATCTGTCCTATTGCTCCAGTACAGCATGTGGACCCTCCAAAGAAACATCAGTTGCGGCACTTTGGAGCTGCTGATTGAGAGGCCCTCATGCAGTACTTCTTTGATATTCCCTGGAATGATTGTTCCTTCAATGCCCAAAAGCCATCTCAGTGTACCATGTGCATGATGGAGGTTATTCTCTCGGGCGTGGAAGTGTACATTAGTTTCTCATATCCTTTAACTAATGCAAAAAAAATACTTGTTTTAATCACGCCTGTTATAATGCTGTCCACAACAAAGACCAGGCCTACAAAAGGTACCGGATCCAACTCACCCCTGAATCTCATGCTTTTTTTATGTTTCTGCCGAGAATCGTGCTAAGTCTGCTCTTCACTCAGCTAAAAACAATTTCATACGTAGTAAATTCTCTGAACTCTCCAACTCGAATTCTTCCCACTCCTTCTGGCACCTTGCCAAAAACTTTTCTAACAACTTTCCCTCATCATCCTTCCCTTCTCTTTTCCACTCTGATGACTCTGTAGCTGTTTCTTCTGCTGATAAAGCAGAACTCTTTGCTCAGACTTTCTTCTCCAGTTCTTCCTTAGCTGATTTTGGTGTTGTCCCTCCACCGCTTCCCCCCACTGACTTCCTCATGACTGGCATTAAGATTTCTTCAATTGATGTATTTTCTGCCATCACTGGCCTCAATACTAACAAGGCATATGGGCCTAATGAGGTCCTTCTTGTTGTCCTCACGAACTGTACTTCTGTACATACACCCTGCCTAGGTAAACTCTTTCATCTTTGTCTGCCAACTTGCATCTTTCCTTCTTGCTGGAAATTTGGTCTCATTCAGCCTCTCCCAAAAAATGGTGACCATTCCCAGGACTCTAACTGTCGCCCAGTTGCTTTAACATCCTTCACTTCAAAAGTTTTTGAGTCTGTTTTTAACAAAAAGAAGTTTAAAGCATTTTTCTTATCACAACTCGCTTTCTGATCGTCAGTAAGGTTCCACAAGGGACGCTCCACTTGTATCAGTAAGGGTTCCACAAGGGATGCTCCACTTGTAATCTTCTCACCTACCTTTCAAACTCCTGCCCATCCTCCTTTCTGGACTTGGGCGAAAGCTTTGCTATTACGCTTGGCATCTCAAAGGCTTTCGATCAAGCCTGGCATAAATCTTTAATTCCCGATCTACCCTCTTATGGTTTCTAGCCTTCTATATGTGCCTTCCTCTCTAGCTTCCTTTCTGGTCGTTCTATAGCTGCTGTTGTAGATGGCCACCGTTCTTCTCCTAGAGCTCTCAATAGTGGGCTTCCTCATGGCTTTGTCCTATCACCAACTCTCTTCCTTTTATCCATCATTTACTTTCTAAGCTGTACATCTTACCCTATCCACTCATCTGCTGATGACTCCACCCTTCACCTTTCCATTTGCTTCCTTCAGGGTTCATCCCGGCAGTTGCTTGAACTAACAAGCGATGAGGGTATGGCACACCTAATGTCTGACTTCGCTCATACCTCTGTTTGATATATATATATCCTTTTTGTTTTTAATGCTTCAAAAACTCAGTTCTTACGTCTATCAACCCGACAGTCTTCCACAGGAGTACCCTCTAATTTTTAACAATATCCAGCTCAATCCTGTGTCATCTTTAACCTGCCCAGTCCCAACCGGTTTATTACCCAGCCTACCCCCAGATTCCGACCTTTTTTCAACTTTTTTTTTTTTGGCTCAAACCCCCGCTTTTGGTGAGAAACATCGAAAATTCATAGAGAAATCGCCCTCCTGAGTTTAAAAATGTTGTTACAGGTGTCATTTAGCCTTACGTTTTCCTTCTTTTTCAGTTTACGTGGCTAAAGAAAACGAACTATGGAAGGGTTAACTAATTCATGCCACTTTAAATTATGTATTTATTTATTTATTTGGTATGGATTTATGTGTAGTACAAGTTTATAGTGGTTTTCACACAATAATGTAGGTGATAAAAGCATTGTTCACTCACCCAAAACCCAAGTATATGGCACCTTCCTTTACGACATTACCACCTCATCACTTCTGTTTGTTTCTACCTCTAGCTTTTCTGTTTCTTTGTCCTCCACTTCAGGAATCACTTTCACCGTGAATTTCGTCATTGGAGAGACCGTGGGGCAACATACCTTTCCTGGCCAGGTTACTGCTAACAGGTGGATTTTTTTTTTATATTTTTTAATGCAAGGAAGAAGAAACCAAAGGCCATGGGCCTGCAAACTGTTCCTTCCAAGAATAAACAAAAACAATACAAAAGAGAGCCAAATTCAAGATCCGTTCATTTTGAGATGCCTGGACACATTGCGTTTGAAAGACTGAAGATTATAGAAAGTAGGAAATACAGACAGAGAGAGACAGTTCCAGAGTTGACCAGTTGCATAAATGAAGGGCTGGGAGTAACGGTTAACTCTTGCATTAGAGAGTTGGACACAAAAGGGATGAGAGGTTGTTGCTAGACGGGTACTACGTGCTCAGTGTGTGGGGGGGAAGGGGGGACCAGGCAGTATCCCCGCTTGGCAGCAGGTAGAGGAAGGTCTCCCACATATGCCTACCAAAAATCACCTGCGAATGTTGAAAAATGTGCACACAATGGGCTTTGCAATTGAGTGACGTACGATGCACGTCAGTGGGTCTGTCCGCGGAAAAAAGTAGCGACGCGCATCGTACGTCGGTGGGACTCGGCGGGTTAAACATACTTGCAGTTGGGATTTATCTTGGAAAGAAAATATTACCTCTCTTGTATAATATGCTTCCAAGAGAATGGATGTGCTAAGCAGACTGAATACCTTCTTTGCCCCTGCACAGTTGTAGACTTTATACATGGGTTTTATTCACCTCTGTGTTGGGTACAATTGTCATGTGTGGTAGGATCCCCACAAACAGCTCTTTTCAACATGGTGGAGTCAAAGGCTTTTCTCACATTAACTCTCATCCTCTTACTGGCTTCCTTCAACCTCTGTGCCTTCGCCGCACTGTTCGATCTTTACCTCTTTACTATCGCATCTTCAATGGACACTGATCCTCTGAATTGTCTGCTTGCATTCCTCCACTACTACGGTGGGCATGTCACATCCATCTAGCAGCAAACTCTCATCTCTTTTCTCTCCAGCTCTCTAATGCAAGAGTTAACCGCTATTCCCAGTCCTTCATGTATGCGACAGGACAGCTCTGGAGCTGTCCTCCTCTGTCTGTTTTTCCTAATGCCTACGATCTCCAGTCTTTCAAGCACAGTGTGTCCAGGCATCTCAAAATGATTGGATCTTGAATTTGGCTCTCTGTTACGTTGTTTCTGTTTTTTTTCTTGTAGAGAGCAATTTGCAGGCCCCTGGCCTTTGGTTCATTCTTCCATGCATAAAGAAAAGAAAACTCATCTCTCTTTTCTGTCCAAGTCTCTAAGGTACGATTTAGCCATAACTCCTAGTCCCTCACGTATGCAACAGGTAAGCTTTGGAATTGTCTTCCTCTGTCTGTTTTCTGCCCCCTATAACCTTCAGTACTATAAATACAGTGTGTCCAGGCATCTCTAAATAAAGAGATCCTGAATTTGGCTATTACTTTTTTTTTCTTTTTCTTAAAGCTTAGTTTTCGGGCTTCTAACTTATGGTTTCTTCTTGATTGCATAGAATTTTTTTCCCGCATCCCCGACTGCCATGGAGAGTCATCCAACTTACTTGACCTTTTACAACTAATGATTCTGCTTACTCTGCTACTCTTTTCTCTTTGTTGGGCTTCCTTCAGTCACAGTCTAATTAAACTGTCCTGACGATTCAGTAAGGCCTGGAGATCCTGTAGGCAAACGGTGTCTGTAATATTTTACAGAAGGTAAGACTCTTATGCAGTACTTCTTTGATTTTCCCTAGAATGATTTATTTTATTATGACACAGAGCTATCTGAATTTGCTTCACACATTATAGGGTTATTGTTTTAGACATGGACTCAGACTTTCCATCCACCTAAACTATAAACAGCCTTGGTTTAATCATGCTTGTTCTAATGCTGTCAACAAGTAAGAGGTGTTACAAAATGTGCTGGTGTGAATTTGCTCTGATTCTCGTTTTTTTTTTTTTTTCTGTCCAGAACTGTGGTAAGTCTGTTTTAGTCTAAAGTAAATGAAAGCAACATCACTTCTTCCAAGTGCTTTGAGCTTCAAACAAAATTCTTCTCCCTTCTTCTGGCATCTTAACAAAGCCTTTCAGATAACTATACCTCATCCTTCTTCCGTATCATTTCTGTTCTGATGGTTCTGTAAATGATTCTTCTTTAAATAAGGCAGAATTCTTTACATAGCCTCTCTCCTCTTCTAATTCCATTTTGAATTATTCATCTTCCCCATTGGACGTCTTCATGCCTGTCAATTTTTTTTTCCAAAACATATATTTTGCCCTCACTGCTGCATAGACTTACAAGGTTTACATATCTGATGGGGTACCTCCTGTTGTACTTAAAACTGCATTTCTGTGCTTACACCCTCCCAAAGTAAATTATTTTGCCTTCTTTTGTTAACATGTATCTTTCCTTCTTACTGGATGTCTGCTCACATTCAGTCTGTCCTAAGAAAGGGTGACTGTCCCCAGCTCTATAACAATCATCCAGATACTTTAACCCTTCCTGTCCAGGTATCATGTGTACATGTCCTCCCGGGGCTGTCCGGGTGACACGTATACATGATCTAGTGTTGCAGCATTGTTTGAATATTCCGCGGGTTATTTCCACCACATGCAGCCATTGGCAACTCTCCTGCATGCATCTGAGTCATGCTCCAGCCACCTGTGTACCTCCATAATAGATAGACTTATGCAAAAGTCTTCCCTGTGTCCGGACTCTCTTGTGAATGCCCGCGGCTGCTGACTTCAACACCAATGAAGTCCAAAGGCCAGACAAGAAAAGTCCTTAGTGATAGTGAGATAGGGAGAGAACTCAAGGTGACATTATCACCAATTGTGAGAGGAGAAAGTGATTATTCCTCTCAGGAAAGCGACTGCCATAATGAGTGACGATATTTATGTGTTGTGTGAGGAGGGTGGAGGACGTGACTCCACTGTGCGCTCATCACTTCCCCCTGTATGTTCATCTGCTTTTTCCGATGGTAGGAATCGTTCAGAGGGTATTGACGACCCTAGGATAAGGAGATGGAAGAGGGGGTAGGGAATGGAGAAAGTGAGGAGGTGAAGGAGGGAGAGAGAAGGGAGGAGGAAACGAGGTGCTTCGAAACTCGCACCACCCATCTATATTTACATGAGTAATGGAAGCAGAAAGTTTTTTTTTTTCATGATGAAATCAGTACCTTATTTTTTATTGAAAGCTTCCATGTGTGTATGTTTGCCATGATGAAAAGGTATAAATCATAAGAAAAAAAATTATAGCGGAAAATGTACTGGAGTGAAGAAAGGGGGGGAGGGAGGGAGGGAGGGAGGAGCAAACGTGGTGCCTTGCACCACCGCGCTGTCTATTTATGTGAACAATGCAAGCAGAAAGTTTGTTTCATGATGAAATCAGTACTTTGTTTTTTATTGAACATTTTCGTGTGTCTATGTTTATTATGATAAAAAAGTCTAAATCACAGGAAAAAATTTGTTACAGTAGAAAATACAGTACTGTATTTTCGATTACGGACAGTACGTGTATAACTATTTTGTTCACAACATTTTTATTAGGTTTTATGTAGTAGTAGTAGTTGTTGCTGTAGTATCATTATTTGTAGTAGTAGTCGTAGGTGTAGTAGTGGTAGCTGTAGTAGTGGTAGTTGTAGTATTAGTAGTAGTTGTAATAGTGGTAGTTGCAGTATCAGTAGTAGTTGTAGTAGTAGTAGTAGCAGCAATAATAGCTTTAGGCGGGCCGATTACACTTGGTTCATAGACTACACACACATCCAAAGCCACTACAACCACTGCGTAGAGATACATGGCTGTATCGTCCCTGCTTGGGCAGGGATAGGCCGGTCATGCAGTGGACCTCAACGGCTGATGGCTGATGGACAGATATTACCTGATTCCTATATTACCTACAGTGATACTAATACTCCTATCTCTAAAAGTGTTGAAATTCTCTGTGTTTCACTTAACAGTGCTCTTAGCTGGACCCTTCTTGTTTGATCACTTGCTAAAACTGCTTCAGAGAAACTTGGATTATTGTACAGAATCCATAACTTCTTCACTACGAGCAGCTAACATAATTTACAAGTTACGTGCACTCTCCACTGGAATATTGCTCGCTCTTGTGGAATGGATGTGGAAAGGTTGCACTAAAACAACTGGAGAAAATTCAGAAAAAAGCTATTAGAATTATTAATAACCCTACTATTACAAATGAACTACATCCTTTACAGGTAAGGGGAAATGCTGTCTCCACTGCATTATTTTACAGATACTTTTCTGGTAATTGCTCAGACGAACTTACTTCCATTGTGCCACCTCCCCAAGCCTTCCCGTGCGCAACATAGGCATCTGGTATCGCTCATTACTGGATTGTCGCATTGCCATATTGCAGAACTTCTGCCTGTCAGAATTCTTTTATTCCCCAACCTGCTTCTCGCTGGAACTCGCTTCTCCAGAGTTGTTTCCTTTCAAACTTCAACCTACGGCTGTTCATGTCCAAGTGTTCCAGATTTTTTATGAATGGAGGACACCTGTAATCAGGTGTATGAGTATTTTTTTTTATTAATTTTTCCTTCCTCCGTTCTGCTATTGTATTAAAAAATAATAATAATAATGAACACTGTCATAGCCACTACTCAGGCCACCATTGCTCTCAGCCTCCTGAGTGTAGTAGCCACTACATGCAAGATGTCATTCAGTGACCAATGCAATCACTGCTGACAAGCCGCATGCCCTACAGATGTAAACCCAGGGACTCTTTCTATGCTTCCAGCCTTGATGTTTATGTTTTCCTTGGTGACAGTGTCGGCAAGGAGTATGAAGTGGGGAGGATTACTTGAGGGGAGTAATGGTGGTGGAAATGGTGGGTTGCAACGTATTATTTATATATTCGTAGCTTTAAAGTGAGTCAGTTTTGTTTAATACTTCGTTGACGTTTCGTAATCCTAACCTTGTGAGTCCCAATCTGAAACCTTCGTATCCCTGACTCCCATAACCAATATTACTTCAGTGGAAGAGAAACATTATAACACGGGTTTAAAACTTTGGTAGTTCTTTCAATATAAGGAAATTAGTGTCGACGATTTGCCCACTCAGGTCCCACGGAACCCCAGAATGAATGAAATTATCCCTGCTGCTAGGTCTTTGGGTCATCCCTGGAAAGTGCTCATGTCACTAACTCCCCTGTTGAAGATCTACTAGTAAGCCGTGCTGTAGATACATTTGAAATTCGATTAGTTAACTTTTATAATGTTATAAGCCTCAACTATGTATCTGTGTTATTTACAAATCTACACGTATGCAGAGATTGCCAGATGATATGGCTTGGTCCTTACTTCTGTATGAAAGATTCAAGTCAGAACAGGCGGCAGCATTTCCTCTTCTATCTATCGAATAATATTCTCCATGTTTTTACGTATTCCCTGCCAGCAGCTTTCCCATCTTTTCCTCCTTCTTCCACTATTCCTTAATTTACCTACATTTATATTCTATCTTACATAAGCCGTACTTCTTACACACACACCCAGTGCGTTTTTCTTCCCTCCCTCGCTCACTCCTCCCCAGCCAATCATCATTTTCATCGCAACAGAAAATTACAATCACTGTTTAGTGTACCAGCAACAAGAATCGCCCATATTTTTTCGCCCTGTCTTAATTTCTTCTTTACCTTCATTTATCTTTGGTTCTCTCCCTCTTCATCTCCGCTCTATCACCTTTGTAATGAATACTGTCTTTCTTTAAATTTCTACATTCAACATTAATCAACACTCACTGTCCCTCAACTCCTTCTTCATTCACATCTTCCTTACACTTATCCCAGCTCCTCACATCCAGTCTTCCCAACTTCCTTAACATCCAGTTTCATCTATTTTTTCCTTTCCTTTCTCATCCTTTCACCAATTTCCTCCCATCCGCCTACCCAGCCAGTGGTTCTGGCAGTACCTACACAATAATTCAGCAGTTGGACTCAAACACATGCATTGCGTGCCTGAATTTTTGTATACAGGTTAAGCCGGTAATGTGACTGGACGAAACCAGAAACACAGAAACCCGACTCCGTCCCACTGCTGACTCCACGCTGTAAATTTCAGGGCTTGGCTAGAGCACACTGGGGACAATGCCAAATGTTGACAGAGAGAGAGAGAGAGAGAGAGAGAGAGAGAGAGAGAGAGAGAGAGAGAGAGAGAGAGAGAGAGAGCAAGGAGTTACAAGGGAAAGTAGTACCTCAAAATGACTTGTGACCCATATCAAGGAAATATTACGAATAAAGTTGCCGGGTACACATTGCTACTCCAGTGAGAGAAAAGTAAAGTAAAAGCTCTCTTCACTCCTATCAGCCTCTGTGTGGTCACTGGTTATGATGTGCACTAACTCGTGGTTAAAAGACAAGCCTAGGATAGCCTATTATACAGGGTAAAAGAAAACGTTCGGTCTACTCGTACTATTAAATTGTGTTTAGGTAAACAGTGTCTATCCGTTTCTTGAAATGTCCTGTCGAGGACTGAGAAGTACATAACGTGATAGTCGAGTCTATGGACTGTAGATCATTCACGTGAATTACAGTAGTTAGCAAATGTATCGTGATGGAAAAGCATCAAGTTAAGCTTCCATACGTGATTCCTCGTCAGTCTGGTATCAAGCTAAATATAATATGCAAAAAGTTAGTATTTTCGATTCCATGAAAGGATTCCGAGAACCTCTATTAGCCATCTGTGCCCATAAAAATCCAGTGTCTGTAGCTTTCTGATGTATCCCTTTTGTTGGATGAATGGAAACAGTTTACTGCCAGTTCGCTCTTGGACTCTTACAAGACCTCGATACCCATCGTCACGCACGGCAACCAAAACTACACAGTATATTCTATATACGACCGTACTAGTGAACTGTACAGAGGAAAGACTATCATCTTGCTTCTGTACCGAAATAGTCTCCTTATATAGCATGCAACCCTCTCTACTTTCTTTTCTTCTTCAGAGCACTGCTTGGAGAAGTTAAGGTTATTACTCATTAGTACAATTAACACTTTCTCTAATATTGCGCTGTTGATTGTACTTTCTAATAAAATGATAAAATGTAGATGGTTCTTGGTTTTGCAGTACGACTGTACAACACCTTGCACCTGGTCAGGTTGAACGGAATTCGCTGCTGTTCCTACCATTTCCTTGTCTCAACTAAGTCAGTACATAGATATCCTATCTTCTCAAGTGACGAAGCATTGCCTTATAGCTTTGTGTCGTCCACATATTCAGCTATTCAGCTGGAGATGCCAACATGTTCTGTATCACTTCTGTAAGTAGTACATATTATAGAATATAGCACTGAAGCCTGGAGTACATCACATGTAACTGACTACAGTACTATTCACTTCTAAATCAATCCAGCTAGGTCTTCCAAAATTCCCAGCACATGAGTTTTTGCCATCAGCCTTAGATAGATACTTTATCAAACACCTCTTGGAAGTTCAGATAGAGATGTCAGTTGCACAATGCCAGCTACAGTGCATGGGTATACAGCGTAAGAAAGCTTCAGATTTGTCAGACTTGAACGATTCTTCCTAAAGCCATGTTGCTAGTCGTGTAATAACTCGATCCTCCAATGCCTTCCCTACCATAGATGTAAGGCTAATTGAACATTAATATGGGAAATGCCCATATCCCTTTCTATCAATGGGGGTTATATTTGTTCCCTACCAGTCCTATGGGACTCCCCCAGCAACCATCAATTAATTAAAGATAGCAGTAAGTTGAGAAGGCAATCTAATGAAGTACCCCTCACAAGACCTTTGGAAGGAACTTATCAGGAACTGGTGATGTACTGTCTCTTAACTGAGGTTACCTTTGGAACGTTGAGGCTTCAGTGCGGTGAACATTGTCTGTAGTCACGCCATCATCGATAATGCTTGCCTCAGGTACTGTACGTCACCTCTTCTTTCTCCAGTTAATAATAATAATAAGTGGGAATTCAGAATGTCTGCTATGTACTGCTGCACTAGCAACTGGCCAGCCTTGTTCCTAATCGACTTCTACTGCTCTAGTAACCAAAGAAACCTTGGAATTTTTCCAAGAATTGGGTGTTATCAGGAGGTCCTCGTCACATTTAGTCCTGTCCACAAATAACTTTACCTAACTTTACCCTCATATGTAGGTGGATATCGTCGTTCTGGATTGCTTGACTATTACTATCAATGATTTTTCACTTCTGGTACGCTTCATTTCGCGCCCGAAAAGTTACAACCGTCTCACTTATGAACAATTTGTGTTAGGACTGTGATGATCCAACTGGCTTAGAAAGTACAAACTTTGTTGCTTGTGCTGCGGAGCTGTCTCAGAATGAGCACCAAGATTCATTCACACTCTGCCACATTCCTCCCTTTCGAAGGACATTGAAGGCTGCTCTCCTTAGGTCAAGGAAGGCCTACAGGTCTACTACGTTGTTGAGATTTTTGACTTATGATTAAGGGACACGTAATGGTAGTCAGATTAGGTTATGGTTACATTCCCCCAGTGGCCCGTCTAGTCAAGCTGTAAATGTCATCGTCGGTGGTGACCACACGTTCTTCACCATTATAATCAATGTAGCCCAATAGATCAAAAAGGTTTCATCAGCAAAGTCGATAAATCGCCTTGTTGCTGCATCTGCTGATTTATCTGTCCAGTTAATGAGACCGATGAAGTTACAGAGGAAAATTGCAACCTTCTCCCTATTTCCTCACGAGCCCTATTGTAATACAGCATCATCATGGATTAGCTGTTGTGGTGGACGGTAGACACCAGTGAGAGAGAGAGAGAGAGAGAGAGAGAGAGAGAGAGAGAGAGAGAGAGAGAGAGAGAGAGAGAGAGAGAGAGGATTATGAAATATGTGAAACATTCTTGAGAGGTCAGGTGAAATTTATCAAAGTATACTATTAACACATACCATGTAAAGTCTATTAAATAATAAAACAAAAGTGGTACACCCGCACACGACACGCTGTGAAAGAACCGGTACTTGATTTTGCCCTTTGTCCTCGACTTTCTGCTGCTTGTTCTCAAAATAGAATTATTTTATTTTTATTGGACTTACAAAACGGTTTTTGTTGCCCTTGCTCTGTTACGTTGACAACTGATCTCTTGTTTTCATAGGTCTCCTCCTGGTCTTCCCATGAACCTTTCCACCAAGTTTGGTTAAAACTAGATAAAATCACAACACACACACACACACACACACACACACACACAAACATGTCAAGCAAAAACGATACCCAGCTCGGGTTATCGTGTCCACAGGTGTACTTGTATCAGCTGCATTAACATTAACATTAAACACTACACCTGCGTACTGTTCAGACTGGTATCATCAGTGACACAAACAGAAACAATATTCTAAACCACACAAATAATACTATGTAATCAAAATGTTTTACAAAGGGGTGGAGAAGGACAAAGAGAAATATAAAACTGAGAACTCGGGGGTTGAGGCGTCAGTGCAATGCATCGTTTGGTATGCCTCCCCAAGCCATGTGCACAGACTCGCCACGCAACCTCCATGACAGGGTTTTTTTGGGGGGTTGAAACGAGACAAAAGATAAAATAAGTCGATCCCATATGACCATAACCTTTGATCCTTGACCTTGTTGGCCTAATCAGTCCATCGTCCCTTCTCTCACAAAAATTTGGTTGAAATCCATGGAGGTGTTCAGGAGATATCGCGCCCATACCCATATGACCTTGACTTTTGATCACTTGACCATGCTGACCTAATCAGTTCATTGTCCCTTCATACTATACCATTGACAAAAGTTTTGTCGAAATTCATCGAGAGGTTCAGCAGAATTGGCGCCCACACCCATACGATGGATCTTTGACCTCTTGAACTTGTTTACCTAATCAGTTCATCATCTCTTCCTTTTGTATCAGTGACAAAATGTTGGTCAAAATCAATGGAGGAGTTCAGGAGATATTGCGCCCACAAGGAAAAGAAAAGTCAACTCCACATGACCTTGACCTTCTTCATCTAGCTGACCCAATCAGTTCATTATCTCATGCGGCATCACTGTCAAAACTTTGGTGAAAATCCGTCAATGCGTTCAAGAGATATTACACCCAGAAAAGTGTTACAGAAAAGACACATTCATGCACCAATGCACATACGCACCAATGCACGGACAGACCAATCACTCAGTACCTCCTCCACCAAAGGTACTCGTAATTGTAAGCATAATGAGAGTAGATAAAAGGAGACAAGGAAAAGGGGAGGGAAATGAGGGGATGGATAAAGTAACAAAGGAGCAAATGACGAGGAAGGGCATTGGAGAATCAAGTGGAATTTTGAAGTCTCCATGGGAAAGGGTTAGGGAGAATATAAAGAGGACTGGGTTAAATAAATATGTAGATGAGGGATTATTGTGAGAGTATGCATGAAATAAACGTAGTTATGCACCATCAAAAGAAGAGGAAAAGAAATGCCAAGAACTCAGGCCCAGAGTTGTCAAAGCAAAGCGTCGCTCGGTATGCACACGGACTCGCCATACAGTATCCATGAAATGGTTCATTGTGGGTTGAAATGAGGCTAAAGAAAAACAAAGTCGACCCCATATGACCTTGGCCTTCGACTCCACAACCTTGCTGGCTAAATCATTTCATCGTTCCTTCGTTGTGTATCAGTGACAAAAGTTTTGTTGAAATATGTCAAGGGGTTCTGGAGATATCGCGCCCACAACGATAAACTAAGTCGACCCCTTATGACCTTGACCTTTGACCATTTTGATCTATCTTGCCTAATCCGTTTATCATCTCATTCGGCATCACTGACAAAAGTTTGATGGAAATCCGTCAATGGGTTCAGGAAATATCGCAATGCACGGACACACGCTAGCACGGAACCATGAAAGGACATTCCGGTCAGTTAATGCCTCTTCCACCATAGGTAGGTGGAGGCATAACAATAAGATACATTGTTCAAGTATAGTGTGGATAATTTCCACACAATGCATTCAGGAGATATCGAACCCACAAGAGTGTTCTATCAAACACCATTGCAGTGCCACACATCCAGTATTCCTATCCTCCACATACTTTATTCTTTGACACTGAGTTCTCTTCAAATTATCTGTATTGAAAGATCAAGGGTATGTATTCACAGTACCTATTAAAATGCCAAGAGATTTATCAACGACTGTAACTAATGAGGAAAGGACAGATAGAAAATGAAACAAATGAAACAGACAAATTTGCAGATAGACAGACAAGAATGACAGCTGTCTGATATATTTTAAGACAGGCAAACTGCTCTACAGTAGAAGTCATTAGAAAAGGAAGAGTAACTAATATACCAGCATTTGGAAATAATAATATTATTAACAACAACCCCAACTGTAATAGGAGGTAGTGCTCCCCATCCACTCTCTCGGTATAGTCATACCTTCAGGTGACTTTACTCTGAGAGACAAAACAAATTATACTTAGTAACCCAGAAAAAAATGTGTTACGTTTGGTGGTAAGAATATAGCTAAATATATCCCTGGTGATACAGTGCATTAAGGCACTCCAGGCGAATGAAGGCCCCAGTGGGTTCACTTCCGAAGGATAGTTGTGTCTTATTACTCACATATCACATAGAGAAAAGTAGCTGATATGTTGCCTTAAATATCCATAACAATTAAGCTAGTTCTGGGCTCTTACATAAGTAATATGGCAATGAACTACTTGATGACAAATATTATATAAAAAAAGCAAGAAAATGTTTGAAGACGTTGGCATGGCAGTGCACCAAAAGCACTCCGAACAAGGTCAGATCACTAATCCCATCCCTATTATTTTGCATGCCATTATGTATTACATGGTTGGCTGATGGTTATGCCATTGTCATAACACTTTTAAGGTGCACTTATCCTTCACCATAATAGCACATACTGGAGTAGAAAAGATGTATGGCTGGGATCACAGGTAATTGTACTACTACGGCCTTGCTCAGATGTTTTGTGCACTGCCATGTTATATCTCCATACATCTTATTTTTTGTTGGTACTTATTTTACTGATTTTATGAAAGATCTGTGTAAAAAAGCTTCGAAAATGTTTTTGAGTAATTCAGCTTTAGAGCATCGTGGATTAATGAAGCTTCTGACTAACCCTGTCCAGTGCAAAAGGTTTTTCTTGGGCTGGGTATACATTTCTGGAGAAAAGAACAAGGTGGAACACTGAGAGAAAGTAATATCCACACCTTGTGACCAGTCTGTGACTGGACTTAAAGTCAAAATGTAAAAAGTTCTACCAAGTGTAATCGATATTGAATACCAGCTTTGTGAGTTAAAGGGCCGAAACTTTGACGCTGTCCTGTGATCTAAAATTTTAACCACTCCCTCCCAAATTTGGAACACTTCAGCCCTTGCCAGCCCTCTGCCCTTCTACCAAGTTTGTGTCTAAATCAGTTCAAAACTGTAAAAGTTAACCTTTTCCCAACCTATTACCTTCCGCCATTTACAGGTAATAAATATCTTGCTTCCGATCCAATTGAAAAAGACACTCCTCAGTGAAAAAAATAATAATAATAAAAAAATACATTGGTTTTGCGAATTTACAGCTAGAAAGGTCTATCCAAATAATCGAAAGAATAAAAAGAAGAATATGGAGATATCTGGATATTTCCCAAGTTCGTTTTACAAATTAGCCTCATGCAAAGTTACCTTAAGAGCAATTTGTTAAAGATCAACATGAAAATTAAGGTTAATTGCTTAAAAAGAATGTCTGTGTTTGGAATTGTAGTTGGAGATGGGTAGGGATGGTGCTGTCTAGAAGAATCTGCTCCTAATTTTTGAATTAACTGAATTACTTGTAATATGTATGGTGATGAGAAGAACAATAAAAACCTTACGGTACCTCTAATCATCAGGATGCTGGGAGAGGAAGTAGAAGGGAAGGACAGGGAATGTGGAAGAACGTGGGAGCGAAGAGGTGTTAGAACGGGGTAGAAAAAGACTGGTATGGAGAATGAAGCGGAACATGCGAAGGAAAGCAGGGGATAAAGAGGAAAAGAAGAGAGGCTGGAAGAGAATGTGATAGGTTAGCAGTGAAGATGGGGCAATGTTCGTGCAGGGATAAAGAGATACTGATTTCATAGAAGAGAGTGGAGGACTGTGGAGAATGGGAAAGAAAAGGATCTGGAAGAGAGAGGAAGATTGTAGAGACTGAGATGAGAAAGGATAGCGAAGAGAGTGGAGGACTGGGGAGAATGGGATGGAAAAGAATCGAGGAAAAAGTTCTGCATTCTATTAAGAAGAGAAAGAGAATTAAAAACAGTTTATCTACATATAGTCAGACACCATAATCCCGTAACGGGTGGCCGTTTGTCTTCAAGTTAGTTATTTTACAGGGAGAGGCACTAACTCTCCATCACCCCACTCTTTGACACGTATGCAACACGTATATGATGGTTATGTGTTACCGGTCCCACCCAACACTGGTTTATAGGAAACCATTAGGCTTCTCACTCAATGTAAAGCCACCTGAAAAGAACAGAAGGGTATAAAAAGGGACAGGAAAGATGGGAGAAGTAGGAAGAGAGGAGGGCAGACACAGAAAGAGAATGATAAAGGTGCAGGAAGAAGTAGGTGGC
>JAGKTI010019478.1:0-16958 GCA_018397915.1 Birgus latro | reverse complement strand
GTAAATAAAATGTATGTTATAATTATAGATTTTTAATGTCCTTACAGGGGCGGGATCTTGAAATATCGTATTCAGGTGGATCACATATGGTAAAAAATTTAGAAGTAGATGTGTAATTTTTCCTGTGCATTCAGAGGAAAAATGGGACTGCATACCCACTCCAACGATAAGTATGCCGATTTTTTTGGAAAGTCATGCACTCACTTTCCCATATTTCTGATCGTTTTTATTTTGGGGAGGGGAGCTGAACCCCCAAGAATCATAGGGGGGTTACGCTCCCCAAACATCGCATCACGGATTTGAGTCCACTGTACAACATTTCCTAAGATGTCAAAGCCATAACTTCCCTCCTTCCGCCATTTCCGAGAATATTTTATTTGGAGAGTGGAGATGACCCCCCCTCCCCCACAAAAAAAAAAAATCTGTTGGAAAATTGTATATAGTAACCAGCCGAACTCAATCAAATCCCTTATATAGCCTTGGAGGAGTTAAAGCACACACATACACACACACACACACACACACACACACACACACACACGCACACAAACCTCTTAGCAAAGCAGCACAGTTTACTAAATAGCCGTGCAATCAACAGATGATTGGATAACAGCTTAATTTAGATTAGCCCTAATGAAGGTAACGTTTTCGTTTTTCTCTTTTACTTTCCCCATTATTCATTTTTATCTATCTATTTATTCATTATTTGTATTGATTGTATTTGTTTATTTATTTTTGTTCCTCAGTAGCCTTTCCCGAAAATGTAGGGCCCCCAAAGATGTGAAGAGGCTTGTACGGTGGGATATTTTGCACACTCCTACATTCGCCACTGTTTCTAAGTTAAAGATTAAGGAGAAGGAGGATAGGCTGTATGGTACCTGCCTTCGACCACCCAGACAAGGATATAACACTGTGGATCAGGATTAGCCTATCAATGTACACACAAAGAGAGATAGAGACGAGTTAGCATCGTGTTTATCATCATGCACGAGCACCTGAGGAGCATATCAGGTTGCGTGTACATCGCCTTTCTTTTTCTTTTCTTTTTTCGTAGCACAGAAAATGATCAGAGGAAGTAAAAACAAATTAAGAACAAAACTTCCATACACCAAATTACAGGTGTCCTCCATACTGCCGTAAAAATAGCTTGCTTTTTTACATACGAGTGCTAGAGATAATTTACTTAAGATTTGTGTGCATCTTACGCTTACATCATAGGGTGAGGCAACCCGGGGAAACTTTTGAAGAGAATAATATTTCAGGGTTTTAAAAATAAGTGCAGATGTCACCAGCATGGACAGGAGAGGTGTGAAGCTTGTTTTTTTTTTTTTCTACCATTCAGAACAACTCCCAACATGGGTATGTGAGCCTATACACTGACTCATACATGGGTCATTAATTACAATACTGAGTACGATTACAAACACAGCAAGGAAGCAAGATATTACATGAAAAAGTAAACAAATAAAGCTGAGAAACATACATAGCACATACATGCAAGAGTATGTTAGAAATATATGCCTACACTTACACACGCATGTATATAGACACACACACACACACACACACACACACACACATAATGCTGACATGCCAAGATTCCCGCACTGAGAGGGAGACTCCCGCCCCTGCCTCCTGCTATCCCGCTAAAGGCAGTAATTAGACTCCAGCATTTTGGCACAAGTGTGTGCTGGTTGTAATGAGCTGTTCCCTATGTCTGGTGCAGAGAATTCCTGTGGCTAACTAACCACCAGGCTAATTATCTGTGGCCAAGAGGTATAAAAACAGATAAATCTCTTATCTGTAAACATGTGCACACCATTGATAGCAGAAGGATGTGAGAAAGGATCGTAGAATCGGAGTGCACTCTGATGCACTTGGAATAATGTCTCATCCATTCTCGTTAGCACGTATTTCCGGTACAGTAATATGAAGACGGCGTTTGCACAAAGTTAAAAATCGTGTCGAACTGAGTTTGTATTTTTGGAGATAACAGTAACATGATCGTCTGTTAACATCTGTCTCAAGACCGACCTGACAGCATTTCGGCAGTGATCTTCTGCTGGTTTTCTCTGGACAAATAAATGCCAAACAGCAATGTGATCTGTAATCTGTATTCTATTACCTAATTTAGAAACTAGAAATAAAGTCTACTATTCTCCACAATGTGTCACCAAAATGCATTATTTGACGTCTAATTTTCAGTATTTTCCGGGGGCATGCTCCCAGACCCTCCTAGCATGGCAACGTCCTTCAGTCACCGCGGGCCATACTAGCGAACAGGAATCTCCCTTTTTGAGCTCCTCTGACTTGGCATCTCTGTACATTTGCATACTACGCATACACAGGTTCACATACACACAGTCACATACATGTATATACGATACATTTAAACATATGCACATAAGATACACACACACACAGGAAGTTACGATAGAGGGTGAGAATGTCCCCAGTACATCAAGCTTTGTAATGAAGTAGGGACACAAAGCAGAAAACAGTAAGACAGGGGGCTTGTCGGTGGCTGGTCGAAGAGTGACGTGCACCAGCTAGAGAGCGATGCCCCAGGAGAAAGCGGGCGACATCATCACAGGCGTGGGTGATGGTGGGGGACCTGCCGTAGGTGTGTTTCACCCCACGATAGTTGTCATAGTGCTGGACGGAAGCTGGTGGGCCGTTCAGCATCAACACGCAGGTCTAGGTCCACCCTGGCTCCCTCTCGAAGGATTCTCAAGTCACCTTCGACACAGGGAGGCGAAGAGCAGGGAGGGGGAGGGTGCAGGCAGCTCGGGTCAGACGATCTTCCTGGCAGTGTCGGCTTGAAATTCAACGTGGGCTGGGATTCAGGTAAACGAGAGCCTAGGATCAATGGTGTGAGCTTACTGAAGTAGGGAGTAAGGTGAAGGGAGAAGAGGAGAGGACAGGGCAAGCTATGAGAGTGGTGAAGAAAGGAGAAAGTTGCTTGGGAATCGCTGATTAGGCCTGAGAGTTTTTAAGAGTGACGGAAGTCAAAGGCAGAGATAAGAGCAGACAGTTCACGCTGGGTATACATAACAGATAGATAAAAACAAGAGTAGATGCATAAAGAAAGACGTCCACGACACATACGCACATATATATATAAACGTACATACATACCAAGAATGACTGAAGAAGAAAAAGAATTAGTTAAGGAAAGCCTAAGCCAACTAAAAAATTAAATGTTATCCCTTGAGATGGAGCGAAGAATGACTGGCCTAGTTGGGGAGACGGTGGAAGGTGGTGAAGATGGGAGAACCAGATTAATGTAAGGCAAGCAGCCCCTGCCCGACCATAAGCGAGGACACAACCGTCAGCATAAACTAGAACAAGATGTGTAGGGAAGGCACGGGCCGCTGGGTTTCAGTGATGGAGAACTGAGGAGGAGAAAGTGGACGGCCAGCATTAGCGGTAGGCGCATAATGAGCAGCAGGAATTATATGTGTCCAAACATTGGACACAAGGTCAGCAGAGATGGGTGTGGCAAGGTCAGCACGGGTATTTCTGAGAAAAGAAGCGTAACGTAGTTAGCCCTCAAAATGTATGGACGTGTTAGTGACACGATCTAGGACAAACTTACGTATTTATTATTCGTACCATTAACAGGAAGTTAACCTTTACACTTCAGGAGATTACTTGTCAGCATTATTGTGGCTAAAGCCAGATTATTTTACTTGTCATTAAGAAAGATGATGAGGTCTCAGGAATAATTATTTCATATTTTTATCTATTTAATGTTACCTGTCACAGTTTACCCATTTTTGGAATGTAATGTACTTTAAACCATACATGAAACAAAGCCTTATATGAATGGTAAAGTATTTTATCTTTAGTGTTGTGATCAACAGCAAAAATAATTCCTAACCATTGACCTTCTCAGTTGTATAATTCCCAAGTACATGATACAAAATAAAACTGAGCGCGATTACACAACCCGACAGTAGTGAGTCAGTGTCTGTGCTGTGTTTACCAGTAGTCAGCTGACCCTGCGTCGGGTGGGAGGGGCACCACAAGGATAGTTTTTCATGGTTTTCTTATCAGTATGTGCGTATGTGGCTGTGGGGTAGGAGCCTCGCTGTTTACTCTCCAACGCGTAGAGATCTTCGAGGACCCCAGGGCACCATGGCATCTACGTCTCCAACCCGTGGGAGTAATTTCCTTGTGTCAATTTTCCTGTTGATAAATCAATTAGGAACACCTGTGCTCACACTTGTTGCCACACCTGGAGAGCCACTTGATGTGGCGGATAATAAATTGTGGTGTGAGTTTAGTGTTGAAGATGTTAGTGTGGTGGTTCACGAGGAAAAGAACGTAAGTCTCTCCATCAATGGCACACTAGAGGATGAGGTGACACTGATCTTTCAACGTAAGCTAAGCAAAATCTTGGAACTTCCTCCAAACATCACTCTTCAGCCGGGAATCATTAACGAGACACACGTTATAACCCTGGTGGCATTTGATGCTGGACACTCCGCATTGGTGATGAACACAACCCAGCTGAACATGACGGATTTCAAGGACGACTATGTGCTGGTGTCGGTGTCACACACCAAAGATCTGGACACACTGAGCGATGTTGTGGGCTGGATCTACTTTGTGGCCTGGTCTGTTTCTTTTTACCCTCAAACTTACAGCAACTGGCGGAGGAGGAGTGTCATAGGCCTGCATTTTGACTTTTTAGCCCTGAACACACTCGGGTTTTTCATGTACAGTGTATTTAACATCTGTCTTTTCTGGGCCCCCCTCATAAAGCAACAGTACTTCCACCGCCATCCTTATGGAGTGATGCCGGTGCAGCTAAATGACGTCATCTTCGCAGTCCATGCTTTCTTTGCCTGTGTCATCCAGGTGTGTAAAATGGTAACTTGCATTGTGGCAATAACCAAAGACCAGTGATGGAAAATTTGGTGTCACTGCAGTTTCAGACAGTCACATTCCTCACTTATATTAGTTACATTTGTTATAATTTGTTTGATGTTATGTTTATTCAGTTAGGTTAATTTTATTTAGTTATGTTCACTTAGGAGAAAACAGAATAACTTTAGTGAGTCCAAAATTGCAGATTGTTAAAAAATACACCGCACGCCTAATACTGTACAGTTATTTAGATATATTTTCAAATATACCAGTACAGCAGTCCTTGTTATACATATGGTAAGGGATGAGTTTGAATATGCCACAACTTTTCATATAGGTACAGTTGGAAGAAACTGGCTGATCCACTTCTTAGATAACAGTGCAGCTTTATGAGGCAATTTTTCTTAAATTACTTAAGCAAATTACTTTGTCAAAAAAGGCTGCCTACAGTATATGCCCTGGTAATATCTGCCCTCTTTCCCTGGTGTACAGTAAGTACTGGTAATTTAAGTAATTTTTTAGCATTTTAATAACAAGAACAAATACAGTACTGATAGCTAGCTGCAATAAGTCCAGTGTCCACACTGAAAAGCTTCTTGTGATTTAGTACAAAGATGTTCATACTAATATACAAAAGCTCTTTTCTCACAGATAATAAAAAGTTCATGAGACCTGGGCAGTAAAGGAGGAGGATATTCACAGGCTCAAGCTTACAGAAATGGCAATGATTAGGTGGATGTGTGATTAGTCCTTGAGTGCAAGGCCTAAGGGGGCAATGTTTACGATGGAAGAGTTGAGAGGTAGAATGAGACTTGAGTGTATTGGTGTTGTGGTGAGGAGCATGGTCTTATTCTGCCTTTGAGCTGTAGGAAGCAGACTTCAAGGGGTTGGAAATCTCCATTGAATTAACTCCTTGAATCTGGAGGCATAGCTATCTGTTATTTGTTTTATTACTGTTAGTGTTAGACAGTTTTGTTCAGGTGTAAATGGATTTTTTTTTTTTAAGTTCAGGAGGGGTTAGATATAGTGTTCAATGACCTTTCACTATTAGTGGTCTGTGCAAAGCTGAACAAAATCGTCTTGAAGTGGCACGAGTAAAACAGTACAATACGTCATTGCACTGAAAAGATCAAGGTGATGAACGGTGATATAGTGATAATCGTAGTGATTGTTGTGATGACGGCATTCTTGGTAGGAAGATAATGATAATGGTAAACACTGGTGCTTTTACAGGTTGTGCAGTGCCTGATGTTTGAGCGAGGGGACCAGCAAGTATCAAAGATTGCTAAGGCGATTTTTGGTGGGATCGTGTATGTGTCAGTGGTGATGTTTATCCTCAAGTTGGCATATGTGATCATGTGGCTCGATTTCCTCTACTTTGTCTCTTATGTTAAGCTCTTCATCACTCTCATCAAGTATATTCCCCAGGTAAGGGAACAGATATGAACAAATAGCATAAGTCGTTGTTATTTAGCAGTTGCCTGGACTTCCTCTACTGTAGCTACTTGTTTTCTATATCAGGATCTTCATCACTTTCAGGTACATTCCATAGATAAGAGGATATAGGTATAAATTATTACAGTAAGTTCTTGTTATGTATCAGTTAGCTTTCTATATCAGGATCTTCATCACTTTCAGGTATACTGTATATATTCCACAGGTAGGAGGAAATAAGTACCGTATGAAATTATTACAGTGAGTTCTTCTTATGTATCAGTTAGCCTGACGTCCAATACATTGTCTCTTATTTCAGGCTCTTTGTCAGTCATCAGTTGTATTCCACAGGTAACAGGGAATGGGTATGAAATGAATACCCAATACAGTAAGTTCTCATTGTACCAGAATGTTACTTTTTGTGTATCTGTTTTTTGCAGTTTAAATCCAAATTTTATTTTAAAATTATTGCTTGTTACATTGCTGCTTACAATAAATAGTATGTTGTCATAGTAGTAGTAGTGGTGGCAGCCCCAGGCTTATCTGAAAATGAACCTGGTGGACTGCAAATTGAAGTTGCCCTCTTCCTGCAGTACACCATCCTCCTCATGGAGAACAGAGATGGAATTGAGGGACATTTGAATAACCTGGTAGCTCTGCTACTCAGTTATACAGTATTGGTGCCACAGTGTGAAGGTGCCCTCTCCAACATTCCCTCTTCAAAAAATTAATAAATAGTGCCAGCAATAATTAAAGATAAAAGTTGTTTCCAAGCTGAAGAGATTAAGGCATGAGAAGGCAGAGGTGTTTGTTGGTCTTTAATTTGTTACTTTCAGTTCTAAAACACTTGTGAGGATGGGAAATTATTAGAATGCACTACACTTCACATTTCGCAGTTAGCAACAAGATGGAGAGTTCATAGCGTACTTCTTTTATTTTTCGTCATTTGTTTCTGTCAAAAAAAAAAAAAAAGGAAGATGGAGAATAACAGTCTGACAAAGACAGTGTATGTTAGTGTGGTGGAGGGAGGAGGGGGAGACAGAAGATGAGATGGAGGGATTGGGGGTAAGGGGTATATAAGAAAGGAGGGAGTGAGTTTGAGAGAGGGCAGATGGTAGAGGACATTGATGATGGTTATGATGATGTTGAGTAGGAGGAGGATAACTGACTGGTATGTATACATGCAGGCATATTACAACTACCGCCGCAAGAGCACTTCGGGCTGGAGTATTGGCAACATTCTGCTGGATTTCACCGGTGGAACACTGTCCATAATGCAGATGTTCATCCTGGCCTACAACTACAATGACTGGTCCTCCATCTTTGGTGACCCCACCAAGTTTGGTCTGGGTTTGTTCTCTGTGGTGTTTGATGTGTTCTTCATGATCCAGCACTACTGTCTGTACCGTGGCAATGATGGTTACTGCCACGACCTTAACTCCCCCATCACCCATAGTTCCTCCCTTACTGAGTCTGTGTCCTCTGTAGATTATGGGGCCACAGGGATTAGTCACTAATACTCTTATGACTCACTCAGCCAAAGAAAGTTAACTAACATTCGTTGGAATAAATTATGTGAGAAGACAACGATCATGAGAGCATTAATGATATTAGTATTGACACTGTCAGTCTGATTATGATTCACTCTTACATGATGAAAATAATCCAGAATTAGTTGAAATAAATAACAAGAATAGATATGACCATGACAAGGTTAATGGATATCAGTATGGACACTCTTAGGCTCTTGTGGCTCACTCCGAGATGCATGAAATCTGGTGTTAACCCAAATAGAATGTTAGAGTGAATGTGACAGTGAGAGAATTAAGTAACCAATATACTTTACAGGTACTGCTTTCTCTCTTGAGTTTCCTCCATCATTTTGTTATACATACATTAGACATAGAGAAAAAATCTAGTAAACGTGAAATAAAGTTTTCAGAGACAATAACTAAGAGTCACATCCATTAGGACAAAAGAGTATTCATATTTGAGGATCACATGCACATGAAAGGTACACAGTTTATTGCCTCAGCACTGTTTATCATCCATATACTGTACAGTAATGGTATTATATTATTCCCCACCATAAAGAAACAAAAAGCAAGTGGCTTCTTTGTTCTTCACACAGTGCATAAAATATATACTGTACTGTGTACCCCAACATTATCCACTGTGTTTTTTTTACACATGATTATCACAGTCATTCCTAATCCTCAAGAACGGTGTGGCAAATCTGTTTTATATCACTCAATTTTTTTACTGTTAAAATTTTAGTATATTACAGAAACTTGTTAAAATTCTGTTGATGTCTGTAAAGCTCATTATTTCTCCCATTTTATAATATAAATTGTATGGAATTTTTTTCATTTACTTATTGGCACACATCCCTGGTATAGTAAAAGGCATTACTGTACTGCATGTGAGCCCTCTCCCCTGGAATTTAGCCTATTGAATTGTCAGTTCCCAGAGTTTAGTTTCACCTTCATGGACTACAGTGTGGCCATCGCCCTTTCATGTGTCAGTACCGTGGGAAAACATACGCAAATGACTTTCCACCTGCTGCAGTGCCATCCTACACACTGACATTCATATATAGTACAGTAATCCCTTATTATAAGTCACCCACTTTGATGTTCCTTTTAGCTTGTAAAAATTCGCCATTGCAGTTTCATTGTGATTAAGAAAGGTGACTTTGCCAGTTCCCCTGAATTTACAGTACCAATCTGATGGAAAAAGTTGTGATATTTTGGAAAACACTCTTGTCTTATAAAGAGGACTATTTTTAAAGTTCCTACCTCATGTACAGTCAAAGAAACAAGTATCATCCTGTTTCTGTCTGAAGAAAATTTTCATTTAATGAAACACACTGAAAATTCCAAATGGTTTAACTTTTCACTAGGTATTCTCCAAACTTTGGGAAGATACTTGTGTCTGTCTGTATCTCATTCTCACAACACAGACAATCTGTAAGACTTAATCTCAGCCAAAGATCTCCAGAAGCACCTGCCTGAAGTGGGCTGATAGTAACATTCACAACAATAACTCTGACAATCAAATAACCACATTAATGATACCATTCACCCAATATCTCACTTGTTAGTCATGTGGCATCTGTGGTGTGTTATGATATACTGTAATTGCAAAGTGTGACCTGCAGTACCATGGTAGCCAGTGTGCCCTTTAACTTGGCCTAAAATTGTCTCCTTTCTATCTTGAATGCTCAGCCGTAACAACAGATCAACACTAGAATATGAGGCTAGTCACAAAGACATGCTATGTAAAGAATATGGGGCCATAGTGCAGTATTGTCTTTATTCTCCTACTGAGCTATGTGAAATAAGCTACAGGAGGGCAAACATCTAGGGCCAGGTTAAACTGAAAACAAATGCAGAAGCCAGTAACTTGAGTAACTTGACTTTTTTGCTTCTATAAAATGATTTTGTTCAGCTTTCAATAGGCTCCTTACAGTAATGTTAATGTAGGCTATTGTCATACCCCTTCCAGTTTTAAATCCTTCTCTTCGGCTGAATTGAATCATCTGATAGTAGCACGAGTAAAATATCTAGTATGTCATTGAAGTGAAGTGGTTAAGATGTATTAGGGAAACACCAGTAACTGACACAACCTAATTCAGTCCATGCACGATAAGTTTTTCCTGTATTTTTGATAGTGTATGATTTTAGTGGGGAATAAGGCCCTGTGAATCATCTCTCATATTCATGATTGCATAATGAGGTATATATAACTGTAGTAATTGCAGTGTAATAGGTTACTGTAAATTAATAGGCACCTGGTGGACCAGTGGTTTGAAGGCTCCAGATGTCGGGGTTTAATGTCCAGAAGGTAACTAGAGGCTTTTCATCCATGTGATGCCACCATGAGTTGTATGCAGATCATGTACCCTTAAAAGAGTAGTATGCTTATCATGTACCCTTAAAGTTAATGGGTACCTATAGCCAAGCCTCAGGCCCTTACACATCAAAGAGACTAATACGGGAAAGGCTGTTTTGGAGTCGTTGCAATCCGAGGCTCAGTGGATGTGAACCCAGTACTGTATATAGTATGGTCCACATAGCGCACCCAAGACTGGAGATATCTTGTGTGTTGTGAAGACAGCCCAGTCTGCATTGTCGAGCAGACACCTTAGCTGAATCATGACATTTCTAATCAACCTGGCAGTCAGTAGGTGTAAAAAAATCAAAACTATCGAGCATGAAAAGACTTGTGAGAAGAAGAAATGATGTAGGTAGACTCAGGTACTAGTAACTGAACTGTCTTTGTAGTGCACAAAAATATGCTAAGAGACAAAGGAGTGCATTATATGGACCACCCTGTATTTAATTATTAGTACAGTATTTAAGTTAGCACTTATTATGTATTGGACCTCAAAATAGTTATTTATAACAAAGATCATTAAATTATGATCAAAATGGGGATACACACACGAATTCAAAACATGTAATGAAAAGATCTAAAGTAAGGACCTCTTAGTGTTATCAGATTGTTTACCTGTGTAAGTTACAAATATCTTTATTTCATAGTACTATTGGAAAACACGTATGGAACAGTATACAGTCACTTCTTGTTTGGCACTGGCGAGGAGCCAGTACATGGTGACGCTGTGCACCTAGAGTGGGGCAGCTCCAGCATCACTCAGAGCCAACCACAGGAGGGCATTGTTCCCTGCATGATTTCTGTATGGTGCTGTTCCCTACAAGATGTTTGTACTGTACTGTATTGTACTGTACTTGTGGAAGAGCCCAACAAAAGCATTTGCTTCTGGTTCTAGGTCTGCATGGCCAGACACTGAGGTTAAGGAGTAACAACAGCAGCTCCTTTTTTAAAGGTCTTTCACTTAATATTGATTCATTATTACGTTCTTGATGTATCAATTCTGTTTCTTCACTTGAAGTTGCTCAGGATTCATTTGTAAAGGTTTTTTAATCTTTGTGTGTGCAAAATCTGCTGGTAGTGTCAGAAATAAGACTTCATCAAATTGAAGAGGTTAGTGGATAGTCACTAACTCCGTTGCTTTTGTGGACTCTCCCAGAGCTGGATAAAATCATCTGATTATAGCAAGGGTATAATATAAAAGGCATCACAATATTGAAGGGGTTGTAAAGTATTGGTTGAAAACACTGGACAGACAGCTGATGTTGTAATTTGCATTTGCTGATACTTTTCCCAGACCCTAAACCCCTTCAGTAGGAGGAAAACTTTTTCATTGTATTCATGCTGTCAGTAAACTATGATATTCAGCCCATGAGAGACTTTTACAATTGGGAAGGCTAGATGTAGCCTGATTTAAAGCTTTTGGTCATAGAGTGAATTGGCTTAAGATTGCAACAGTGCTTAACAGAAAGCCAAATTTTTGGCTAATATGTCATCAGATCCATGGAAAGAAAATTGAGAGGCCAGGATATACCATAGTCATAATGCTGTTTTGAAATACTGTACATCAGTAAGCTTTATCATTCCATTGTAATTCCCCCTTTGCATTAGAAGCACTTAATGATCTGATCTCTGACTTCCTCAGAAGTAAGGACTTGCTTAGGATAGAAAATACCGCATGAATTACCTGTAGTCTCCAGTGTGCTTTTTGATGTGTGTACTAAATTAGTTGATGATTGTTCTGATGACTGTCTAACTACTTGTATACATATCATCTACTCTGTTGAGTGTTGTATTACTGTAGTGACATTATGATATTCATCCTCTGCCTCACTTTTAAAAACCAAAGGTTAGAGTCAAAGCAGGTTACCGGTATATCGTAAGATGTATGAAATAAGTGACTTATCACAAATATACAGTACTGTATTGTATGCAGTGTTGCTGTTCATCATCAAAGGACATAGATATTTGTCCATACCATTTGTATTTAGTGGCAGAAACACTTTTCACTCTTAATATTCAAGATTGTATATTATTCCTGTCCTTTTTATGTTCAAGATTGTGCAGTACAGTACAGTACTGCCCACAAGAGTTGTACATGAAAATTTATTTATATTTCTAGGCTCTTTAGAAGCATTTCATATTCATGCATATTAGTAACAGAAAGCTGATTTTGAAGGTACTTTTAACAGGGAATTTCTTTTCAGAAGTTGTAGAAGTGTATTGTTGATGGCCAGTAGTTAATATACATGCAATGGATTCCCCTTATTCATGGTATTCTGACGGCCATTCGTGTCATTTGTATTTTCAACTCTTATGAAAAACATTGCAGCTTTATCAGCTTGGCTTAACTGCAAATCAATTGCATTTTCTACTTAGAAAGTTGGGAGAAAAATGGACATCACTGTAGTACCGAGAAATCTAATTAATATGCATACACACCATTACATGTGTGCAGAGACATCAACTAGTGATATGGTGAGTTTGTAGTATGAATACAGAGTATTTGTGCACAGAGTACCTAGCTCAGAATACTTGTAGATATTGTTTGTGGTGGTTTGTGCAAATGGTTAGGTTTGTGAAGTGCAGCCAGGATTCTGGTGGCTTGAATAATGTGTTTGAATGTGTGGTCCATGTCACTGAGTATGCTGTTGATAGCTCTCCCACTTTTGTATTTTTTAATCTATTTTTTAGCTTTTATGGATCCTACCTTACCCCATCAAGATGAAGATAATGACAGTGATGACAAGGCTGTTCATTGAAGTGTATGAGAATGTGTAACAATGTATGTTTTTTAAATGAGGGGATAAACTGAGATATAACAGCAGATGTAATAAACTTTACTTGAAGCCCGGAACCATGTACCCTCTTGTATGTGTAATTTATTAACTCTGCATTCATAGTTCACCATTTACCACATGGGATCTAGAACAGTATAGCCATGAATGTATGAACTCCATTGTAACTGTATTTATCATCAAGTAATTATGAGCTGTACATGGCATTAACTAAGCATCCTGTTTGGATGAGAACCCATTACCTGATGACATCTATTTCAGTTTATTCTTTCTGTCTACAATACTAATTATTTTGGTTAATGTAAGGTAAACTTTCAGACCTGCAGGGGTTACATACTGTATAGCATTTGCCCTGTCAGCTATTGTTTCAGCTTTAGAGAGAGATTTTGAACCAGAGATGTGATATTTCTTTCCTTAATCCTTTCACCACAGAATATTCATCCAAAACTCAGTGACAATTTTTGGAAGTAGAAATTATAAGTTATTTAATATGTAATCATAGTCAGTATGTCCCATCTATGTAAGAAGTCTGATACGATGAATAAACTCATATGGTAGCAGTGAGAATAAACTAAGAAGGGTGTCTTCTGGATTCAAAGAGTTAATCAGGATGTTAAGTGTGTACACTATATAGAGTAGCTCTGTGTGTATATGAATATATATTCAATATACGGAAGTTAAATGTATAAAGTGACAGCCATATAACAGTAATGTATAAAATGATGATTGCAACAGATCAAAGCAGTTAGTTTTACTGATGTTCAGCTGACAGTTTAGATTTCATGCATATTATTTCAGGTGAATGATGAATACTGTACACATATTTTCAGAGTTGCCTCTGAAGATAGCAGGAATAATATTTGCATTATCAAAAACCTGCCACTATCAGTACAGTACAAGTCCACATATCACATTCAGTTTGTATAAACACTTTCCTTAACTTGTGACATGAAATCATGTACAGTACAAAGTATTTTTGCACAACTGTTCTTTGAACACAAAGTTGTATCCAAACAAAGAGAAAGTCAGGAAGGCAAGATTGGGAAGAGTGAAATTACATCCAAAGGAAAAGACACCCAGGCAAGATTGGGAAGGTCCTTGTTTTTGCCCAGCTCTTTCATTTTGGATGTGATTTTGCATTCAGAGAACAATTGTGCAGAAATGCTTTGAAGGCAGTTTTGCATTTTGAAAAGGGAGAATGTTTAGTGAAGAAGTCACAATAATAAAAAATATATATTTACCTAGGTTGATAGGACAGACTGGACAATATTTTTGCTGATAACAGAATATGAATTTTACCCTCTTCAGTTTATCTTCTTGTGACCTAAAGTTGATGTAGCTGTACATTACACTTCTCATTAAACCTTTGGTTGCAAATTGCAAATTTTAAACTTCTATCTATCTATTGCCAGACGCCTCAGTCCTGCATGAGGTGGCCACAAACAAATCGCCTCCATGTTGCGACAATTTTAAACTTGATTGCACCAAATACTATCAGTTTCAGCAATCTTTGGGAAGCCACTAGAGATTGCAACAGTATCAGTTTCTAACCTTATATTTGGATGGATAGATGATGGATTTTGTGCTATACCAGCTGATACGTAACAGTTTCATTCAGCTCTGGACAATCTGTTGCTGTCATAGGATAAAACATAAATAGGTTAACAGAGATTACAAGGTATAGTGTGGGACCTAAGAATGAAGTGTGGGAATAAAGAGGTTTTCCTGTAACCTTTGGATTTGCCTGTAGTTCCAGTCTCAATTTCAAGAGTTTTGTGAGATCATCTCATTCATTGAAGAATTTAGAAAACAGCATGAATGGAAGTGTGAGTTTGCTCTTATTCACACTGCCAGTAATGGACAGTGGTTAAAACTGACATGAGGGCTTAGAATAACAGCTGGAAGGCTTATCATCACAACCATCATTTGTGAGAAGTGTAGGAGTAGCTTTCTGATTATAGATGGAAGAAGCTGATATATTAGGTTTCAACTTGTGGTACTGTACTTATATTGTAGTACACTTTATTCTAGAATATTCACACCTGTGGATGATGACTCACTTTTTTTAATGCAGCCAAAAGCTTGTGTGATAGTATACTTTGTTCACATTAACTTGGCCTAAAATTGCCACCTCTCCATCTGGAATGCTGAGCTGTACACTAGCATATGGTGCTAGGCATGAACAAGTCCTATGGGAAGAATGCAGAGCCATAGCATTGTTTTATTCTGCCACTGAGCTACAGGAAACAGATTCCAAAAGGACAAAATTCTGGAGTACGTTAAAGTAAATGAACTATAGCAAGATGTCTTTGGTTAATGTAAGTGCAAAGGTGAAACTGAAGAAGATTGGTATCAGATTAATAAATTTTTTTTTACATTTGCATAGTATATAGAAGTTTGCTCAAATACCTTCCTTTAATGTTCTGTTTATGGTTTTATATTTAATGTTAGTTCTACCTAACATGCTACTTTACTATGAAGTGTAGTGAATTGCAATAGCCTGCTGTATAAAGTTTGGAGGTACTGTAATGTGCTGTTTTATCTGTTCTTCGGAGGTACTGTAATGTTCTGTTTTATCTGTTGTTTGATGATTACTTTTCACACTCTTGGTGTGATGTTGATATATATTATAAATCACAGTTTTAGGTACAAATGGAATAAAGTACAGTAGTAGAGAGGACATAACCATGAGAGGATTACTGTACTGTACTCTTTTTACTCTAACTTGATCTAGAATTCCTATCTCTCCATAATGCTGAGTTGTAAGAATAGAGTGATACTACATCATGGTACTAGTTTCAGAGTGCTATGGAAAGTATGTAGTCTAGTAGCATCATTGCTTTCATGCAGTAAGCACGAAAATCTGGGCCAGGTTAACATAAAAAGGGTACAGTGAAGTACCAGTAAGAACAGTTACCGGTGAAGCTTATTTATTAATGATTGTTTCCTTTTTGATAGTTTGTAACAGTTTCAAGGTGCAAAAGGAATCTGGAAACACCATAATTATAAAACTTGGATGTCAGCACGGTATAGCCAGTGAGATGGTATGAATAGTGCTGTAAGCCCTTATCATGTTTTACATTTTTTGTGTCCCATTTTACATTTAAGTACACAGCACATAACAGTAAGGGTGCCTATATCCTTTTTACACTAACTTGGCCCAAAATTGCCATCATTCCTCTTTAGTGCTGAACTGTGACGGTAGATTAACAATCAAATTTGGCACTAGTCATAAAGAAGTGCTATAGAGAGGATGCAGAGCTGCAGAGCCATGGCACTGTCTTCTTCAAACTGAAAAGGATAAAAATCTGAGCCAAGTTAAGGTGAAAGAACTATGGTTGATTTACTGTTGCTCCCCAGTTTACAGTACCATTAGTGTGAAAATGTTGTGATATATTGGAACACATCCCTCACTGAATGAGGACTTTATAAGTACAGTTCTCATGAATCAGGGTTCTCTTTTAAGATTTGCTTACATTATTTTGTATACAGTATAAGATAAGGCACTCATTGTTTTCCGTTGAGAAGTTATAATTTATTTAACGTTTTATTCCTACAAATAGTAATAACCTACAATGCAGAACTATTCAAAATAAATTATGCAAGTACATTTTGATGAATGTGATGCATTCAATATACACTAGCTTTCTAATCAAAGCCATAATATTAAAGCATAATAAGTTACTCTACACAATACAGTATTATCAGTGTTTAACCATGTACTATATTTAATATTTTTGTATTGACATTGTTGTACAGTGGTGTTTGATGTCTAAATATTGTTGTACATGATTTATTTGCAGTGGATACTTTTACTATAAGGATGTCATGCTAGGATGCATTTAACATAGCTCGTGACTTGTGTAACTACATTGGTACCATGCTGAATGAATTATTTAATGTAAGCCCCCAGTGGCAGACAGGTTAGATGTGTACTTTTTTTGAAGTCTGGGCTTC
>JAGKTI010019477.1:0-16958 GCA_018397915.1 Birgus latro | reverse complement strand
GTTCACTATTCATATATACTCAGAACTGGGAACTGGAAGAAATGAAAATGATATGGCTTTTCTAGGCTTTAATTATCAAAAAGTTATCTACAAAATATTTACACACATAAAAATCATGAGGTATTTTTCCACCTCATTTCACTTCACATAAAAGTTCCGTGCTGGATACCGTTTATTACCCCCGCACTTAATCGTCTACACTTAATTCACTTTATTACTAACACTATATTAACTAATTAAAGCACTCTTTCATTCCGGGCTTTAAAGTCAACCATATATATTTAATCCTTTAAATACACACTAGTGCTGTTATAACTAAAGCACTCTCTTTTATCTTATATATTTAATCCTTTAAATACACACTAATACTGCTACAAGTAAAGCACTCTTTTTTTATTCACTTATTGAGATTATGTTACACTGTTACATTAGTATCTTAACACTTAATACAAGAAACATATTTAAACATTAAAATCTTCTCTCCTTCCGTTTCTTTCTAAGTAACTAGGAGCCTCACTACAAGTCCTGACGACAGACAAATAGTAGCACTGTTCACAAGTTGTACACGCAATTACACAAGCCTGTACTCTTACTCACTGTCAACAGAAGTGCTCTCATGTTGCCCCTGGAACTCTACTTCCTTTCGGCTTCACGGTTACGTCCCTCGTGACGTCTCGCTGCCCCCGGGCTGCATCTCCTTGTCACGATGTTACTCTGAGCTCTGAATATTGCACTGCCCTCTCTACCCTGTCCTGGCCTCAAGGGTTGCCGATGTTCACCAACAGTTCACATGGTTGCGAGGTGGGTGATGGCCTCACCCACTCATCCACCACCCTTATCCACACGTCATCCGTGCGCCATCCACCGTAGAGGCTCAAGCAAATGCAGAAGTCAGCATGCTTCCCACGGTGGTAAATGCAGAGGTCAGCATGCGTTCCCACCCTCTGCCCGACCTCCAGCCCTGACACCACTCCTCTTACTCTTTCTCTCTCTCCTACTTTCTCTTCAGCTTTCTCTCAATCTTCCTTCCCTTACTCCACCTCCCTATACCTATTGTCCGCAGCTATATGTGGAGCTAACATCAGGCTCCCTGCTCTCTCTCTTCCGTCCTTGTATCACCCTAAACTCACGTCCAGCAGGTGTACTTGTATCCACACCTGTTACAGCTGTGTGTCTGCTTACATCTGCCTGAGGAGAGCCTTGTCGGCTTCCCGACATTTCTCCCCCCAAAGATGAAATCACACGTCCTCATCGTGAGTAGAGCATGGCGGGGTTCTGTGCACGTCGACATCTGATTATGGACCCAAGTCTGCAACATGTACACCCACAGCCATTGGTGTAACACTTGTAAAGGATATATGCGGACAGGAAAACCAGAAAGAGAGCTATTCTAGCATGGACATAGTACCAGAAGAAATTGGAGGAACCGAAGGGTTTGAGAGGTTCAGTCAACTTCAACTGACCTTGATATTTAAGGAGATCATCCAGAAACAGAGGAGTAATGTTAAGGTTAGGTCCTAAAGTGGGTAAGTCCTTGATAGCCGTAAGTTCAGCATATGTGAGTGAGGTACTGAGGTTTAAGAGATGGGGGTAGACAGTGAGCTTAGTATCTACTGTAAGAGTTGCATAAGCAGGAAGAGTCAAGGCCTCACTGTGAGCACTACAGCCATCTCCCAAGACCAATTTACATACTCCCTTAACAATTTGCACTGTCTTCCTAATAGGATTTACTGCGCATTTCAACGTGAATTGCAAAGGTTGGGCAGTGGAGAAACACCAGTGGTTTTTCAGTTTCACAAAAACTGGACTGAACGAAGTTAAGATTTCTTTTCTGCAGAGCTTTGTAGCATTGTTTCTGTTAAGAAAAGAATCACTCTCACAAGTTGAAACATGGTAAACTGATCCCAAAGGTTCACAGATCACCAAGTCCTGGTGGTCCCTGCAACTGGTGAAATCTTGAAACAGCACATAATGGAGGCGGTCTTCCGTGAAAGCAAGGAAATTAAACTGGTGAAGTACTCTCACGTAGACCTCCGTAGCAGGCACACTGTAAGGAAGTGAGGTGATCCTAAAGATGTCAAATACATCAGAAGGGTCACCTAACACTGGTATTAGTAAATAAAAGCACACAGCTGACATGTAACCTCGAGGTACAACTTTGATGATGTCACGGTACAGTGCTAGATATTCTGGCCTCGCTGGGAAAAGTAGACCCGGCTCCTTGAGTGATATATTCCCTAATAACTCCAACAAGATTTTGTTAGGGACAATATCTAAACTCAGCCTAGCCTAAAGCATCTCTTGTATGCCCAACTTAATCCTAAAATGATCAGCTATGATGTCAGACAAGGCGAGTTGAAGGTTAAACAACGCCTCATACATCTTTACTTCATTTTCCAACTCTAAGGTCTTCAGTGAATACAATCGTATGATACTGTAAGAAATGTTTGCAGCCTTCTGTATCTTCAACAGTGCTGCCTGCACGTGTGACACATTCCTTATTGTGCTATTCAATACCTTGGAATGAACATTTAATATTGATCTCTCCTTCTCTGACGTCGTCTCAAGGCTCCCTAATCTAGCATGAATGTCATCAACCTGTTGTTGAGTAGCTGTTCCAAACAAGACATTGGCAAATTGCCCCAATATGTCGATCGCACCTCTCTTGGAGCGACGACTCCATGGATGATCTGACATGAGATAGTCTATATAATTGCTCAAATCCTGATAACGAGCATCAAATTCAGTTTGAAATGCATGCACAGTGTTCTGTAATGAGGCAACTAGAGCGCTGCCATTATCCATGTGGCCTACATTCCACAAAATGGCATCACTCAAGTCGGGAGCAACAAGTAGCGGTTGGAACAACTCCTCCTTATTTAGTACAAATGGAACTACATAGTTATTTCCTGTGATCATCAAACAACCCGCAGGTGAAAACACCGATCCCAGGTTGGCAGGTGTCTCCTCTCGTGGTCCTATCGATTCCAATTGGGATGGACTTACCCAAACCCAAGCAATTATCTGCAAGAGATTCGTAAAACTATAACCACAAGTTCACCTGACTATCGTTTATTCATTTAGTAAAGACTACATGTCTCCTATGTCTTCCTCAGTCACTTCAGTCTGTGTTTCAGTCACACCAGGTGCTTCTGCTTGTGCAGTCTGATACTCTATAGGTCTATCCATACACAACGGGTAGTCTGGGACACTAGAATGTGACCTCAAACTGTATCTGCAATGTGGTGGAGTGTGAGGTGTGGAGTGGTGTTGTGGGGGAGGTGAGGGAGGCAGTGTTTGGCCTTGACACTCAGCTGTGGCTTGCCGCCGACCCGCACCCCGCTACGCCTGGTCTCAGTTGCCAGTTGCATCACTGCCTATAGCCTGACTTACTTGTGGAGAAGGCAAACTAAAGTCAATTACAGGCCCTGGGATACATTCTTCCTCATTTATTTCCTCACCTTCAGTTTCCCCTTTATCCCTAGTCTCCCCACCTTCATGAATAGAATAAGCCATTCTCGCATTACGATTCTGCTTCCTAGTAATACACTCCTCTGGGACAACTTTCACCCTGTCAGTGTGCAAAGTGGTTACTTTCCCCCCTTGTATGGGACGAACTTTGCTGACAACATCATTTACTTGATCAGTTACACGATAGGGTCCTGAAAACAAAGGTTGCAATTTCCTTGCCACCCCCCTGGTAGGAACAGTCTTCACATAGACACGGTCCCCTACCAAAAGTGGTTTTATTACACATCGCTTCGCCCTTCTGTTCTCATTTTCTGTGCTCGCACGATCGAGAAAGTCCTGGCATCTTTCGAAAACCTTTGTTGCCATGGCGGCAAATAAATTAGGCATATCCTCAAGGTTGTACTTCAAAGATGGGTCTTGCACTACATGATAAGACATCTGTGGATCTCTGAGAAACAACAAGAAGTAAGGAGATTCACGGATAGTCCGATTATATCCAGAGTTATAGGCCATCATAGCAACTGGTACCATTCTATGCCAATGAGTAGTGTTTTGTTCCACCATGGTATGTATTATTTGAATAATAGTACCATTTGCCCTTTCCACCAATCCATTGGAGGATGGGTGATAAGGAGTAATGTTCACATGTTTCATGTGCAATAAGCGTGCCAATTCCTGAAACTCTTTGTTAACAAATTCAGTACCCCGATCAGTGACTAATTGTTGTGGAGTTCCGTAAACACAAATGACTCGCTCCACAAACACCCTAGCCACCTCTTCGGCAGACTTAGACTTTAATGGTTCCGCGATAAGAAATCGAGTCATCGCATCAATGAAAGTTAAGACATAATAATGCCCTTCCTCTGATCTATTTAGTGGACCAATCAGATCCATATGACACCTGACTCATGGTGCAGTGACATCGGGGAAACGGAGAAGCGGGCTTGGGGCGTCCCCCGAACACTTCGAACGTATACACTGGGTACACTGTTTGCAAAATTCCACGACATCCCTCTCCATCTGGGGCCAGTATGCAAACTGTCTCGCGCGAGTTAAAGTAATCTTGACTCCACCATGACCAGATAACGGTAAGCAATGAGCAAGTCTAAGTGCAGAGTGAACGTTATCTTCTGGGACTACAGTTTGGAATACTTCCCCTATGCCAAATGACCGACTCTCCTTTTTATAGAGCAAACCGTCTGGCAACAAATGAAAACAGTCTAATTTTGCTGGCAATTTTGGTACCTCTGTGGTCTCATTCCGCAAATAACTCTTTAATTTACCCCAAACTGGGTGTGAATCTTGGTTTGTCACCTTATCTCAGTGACATCCCAATCTATTGTGTCTACTTCCACAGCGCCTGAACTCACAAGTAGTGCAACTTCATCTTCATCATTAGACTGAGTCGTTCTCAAACGGGATAGGGCATCCGCTACAGTATTCTGCTGCCCTGGTAAATATTCAACCTTGATGTCATATTTGGCTACCTGAATTTGCCATCTTGCAATCCTCCCTGAAGCCGCATTTACATTAAACAACCAAGTAAGAGGTCGATGATCGGTCTGAATCAATATTTCATAACCCAAAATAAGTGGTCTGTTCACCTTCAAGCCGTAAACAATACTCAACGCTTCCTGCTCTGTCGTAGCATAGTTCAACTCTGCTTTGTTTAGAGCACGGCTGAAAAAAGTTAATGGCCGAAGGAACCCTTGATCATCTTTCTGTTGCAAAACTCCGCCAATCGCCGTACCGCTGGCGTCCGTAGTTAACACAAAAGGTCTATCAAAGCGAGGAAAAGCTAGCAATACATCTTCTGCTAACTTTCGCTTAAGTTCACAGAATGCGCGGTCTGCCTCCACATTCCACTCCACGCGCTGTCTCGTGTTCTTCACGTCGTTCTTCCCACGAGTAAGTTTCGTGAGTGGTGCCGCTATCTGGGGGAAATTTTCCACAAACCGGCGATAATAATTTACCAACCCCAAGAAACTCTGGAGTACTTTCAAAGTACTGGGAACCGCAATATCTTGGATTGCACGGATTTTCTCTGGCTGAGGGTGTAATCCCTCTGTTGTGATGACATGGCCTAAAAAGGATACTTCCTGTTTAAAGAAACTACACATCGGCAATTTAATAGTTAGCTTTGCCCCTTCTAGACGTCCCAAGACCTCATCTAGGTTATGAACATGAGCATCAAACGTCTTCCCGTAAATAATGATGTCATCCAAAAAAGTATGGTTTATCTTTCCCGTGAGACCGATCATGACTTCATTGATTATACGCTGGAAAGAAGCCGGTGCATCTTTTAATCCAAAAGGAAGGTTACAATACTCCCAGTGCCCTTCAGGTGAGGAAGAAGCTGTAAGAGGCTTAGACTCCTCATCCAAAGATATCTGGTGATAACCCTGCTTTAAGTCTAGATTACTGAAATACTTATTCTCACCTAACTGTGAAAGAATATACTCAATATTGGGCAAAGGGTAAGGATCTGTAACTATCTGCTTATTTAAATGTCTAAAGTCTAAGCAGATCCGCAAACCACCATCCTTCTTAACTACTGGAACTAGTGGTGAAGAATAAGGTGAATGAGAAGGCCTGATAATCCCCTGTCTACGTAAATCTTCAAGTTGCTTACGTACTTGATCATGCCACTTCGTTGGTATACGGTATGGCCTACGGTTCACTACCGGTCCATCCGCACATATGTGATGATAAAAGTATGGTGAAGTAGTAAGTGGGTCCTCGGGTAATGCAAACACATTTGGGTGTGCACTTATTAGCCTTTTTAATGCTTCATTTTCCCGGCTAGAAGGAATTGTCATCTGATCTACCTCCGTGTACAGTTTCCTGAGTCTATCCTCACTCATTACACTAGTGATCTGCTCTCTCCCTTGACTCACTTGCTCCTCCCCCCACCTGACTTCTTCATAAGGGGATACAGTACCTACCCTATATTCCCCATCTATAAATATCCTGTCAGGGGTTAAATTCGCATACGCTACAGTGAAACATGTTCCTTCCCCAGTTGCCCCATTATCCACTGGACTTACAATACCTGGCCAAAACACTGCCGAAATTGAACTACCAGTGTTTGGCATAAACATTCCTACCTCCCACCCACTTAACGCTGTCTTTAACGTTATTGCTCCGTATGTGTAAGGTTCCAGAATGTCTGTCTCATTCGTGACACAATGACTTGTCACAAAATCCTCTTCCTCCTCTTCCTCGAATGGAGGAACTGCTTCAGTTATCACAAAAGAAGGATCGAACTCTACACGAGAAACACTCCCTCCCTCGGTCACCAAATCAAGTTCCTCTTCCCCGACCTTTATACATAGCGGGTTGGCAGTGATACTTAGGCTATGTGCGAATATGAAATCAACTCCCAAAATTATGGAAACGGCTGAGGGTAGTTCCCTCACTACCACAAATTCCTGATTATATTTTTTATCACCTAATTCTACCTGGAAATTCACCAATCCCAATATGTCCATTGCATCACTGCTGGCAGACACCAAACCACCGCCTCGATAAGGTCGGAGATTAGTATCAGGCCCTGACGCAAATTCATAAGTCTGTTGGCTAATCAAAGATTTACAAGCTCCTGTATCCAGAAGTATCTCACAATGTAAATTCCCATACATTCCTTTTACCACCACCAACTTCGCTACTTCATCACTTTTTTTTTTTTTTTAATGCAAGGATGAAGGAACCAAAGGCCACAGGCCTTGTAGTGACAGTTACTAAGTTCCCCAGCCCGATTCGTCCGGCTTTTTTTTTTCTTCATCGGGTGACTTAGTCTTCTTCCAATTACACTGAGCTGTACTATGTGTAGTACTCTGACACTCCCTACATCTAGCTACTGGCTGTCCGGGATTATCCACGCGGACTCCGCAGTGCTCAGCTCTATGTCCCGTCATGGAGCAATGAAAACATCTGATTCTTTTCCTCTGCTCCTGTGACAAATTATCATACTTCCCCCGTTGGAGTGGCCTGTCCGCACGACATCGTTTAGCGAAGTGCCCTGGCTTCCCACACCTACGGCAGTCATTATTGTCAGGTAAATTAGCACGGGAACTTGCACTGCGTGAATCCTGATGAGGTTCTGAGCCACACTGAACTGGACCACTCGCACTCATACGATTCCTCGCCCCAGTGTTCGGCTGAACCTTTTGCCTTGGCGACGCACTCACGTTGCCTGCACTCGGGTTCACACTAGCAATCGTTCCCTGTTCTTTTCTTTCAATACATTGTCTTCTGACAGAGGCGAATTTGTCTTTTCTGCCCACTTGACTCCCTCCTTCGCTATCTCTACTGGGTTATTGTATCGGCTCTGAGGAATTTGTGCAACATATTGTTTAGGAAACATGTCCAAAAAATTATTGATAATGATAAGATTTACTGAATCCCGGAAACTTGCACGTACTCTGACAATCCTATCCCCCAGACTCTGTAACCTGTAGAAGTAGTGAAGTGGAGTTTCCCCGGGGTTCCTTTTTGCCGTAAGTAACTCCCAGTGTAACATCTCTAGACTCTCTTCAGTCTAGTACTGATCCCGCACACCATCTTTGAACACATCCCAGTTCCCACCAGATTCCCGGATTAAAATCTCCATAATCTCTTGCGCAGGACCGAGTGAAAATGTCCTAGCCACTTCCATTCTCCCTTTCATAGTCCACTTCGTATTATCATCGGTCCTCATCTCTATGTCATGTAACCAGATCATAACGTCTGGCTCCAATCGGTTTCCCGGATATTCCGTTGAGGAGTGAAATTTTGAACTACAAAAATATTTCATAGCCCCCAATTGTTGTATGGGATTCTTACTATTATCTGAGATGGCCTGTGACAACTGCTGCGATAACTGTGCAATATCTCCCCCTGTGCTCCCCGTAGTGGTTCCGACACTACCCGAAGCGTTAGGATTAGGTGGTGTACTGATTGTGTCAGAGTCTTCTGTGTCAGAATCGTCAGAAACAGAGTCAGAATCGTCGGAATCAACTAATTCCTCAACTGGGTTTGGGTCGCCTTTCCAATCAGAGTCACTCATTTGCAGAAAAAATTAAAAGACAAAATATTCACTATTCACTATTTCTTCCTTCCAGTTCCTTTAAGTTATTTCCTTTAATTATTCCCAACTCTGTTATTGGTAACAATTAAAATAACTATCCCCACCACTGCTACCAGGACTATCCCCAGCGCTGCTACCCTTATGTCGCGCCCTCCCTTAATACAGCAATGATATTTACCTCTGGAATATTATCCTCCCGTATTTATAACTTTGGTAGCGTGAAACAGTAGACACTGGCATGCGCGACTTCGAAGTTCACTATTCATATATACTCAGAACTGGGAACTGGAAGAAATGAAAATGATATGGCTTTTCTAGGCTTTAATTATCAAAAAGTTATCTACAAAATATTTACACACATAAAAATCATGAGGTATTTTTCCACCTCATTTCACTTCACATAAAAGTTCCGTCTGGATACCGTTTATTACCCCCGCACTTAATCATCTACACTTAATTCACTTTATTACTAACACTATATTAACTAATTAAAGCACTCTTTCATTCCGGACTTTAAAGTCAGCCTCATATATTTAATCCTTTAAATACACACTAGTGCTGTTATAACTAAAGCTCTCTCTTTTATCTTATATATTTAATCCTTTAACTACACACTAATACTGCTATAAGTAAAGCACTCTCTTTTATTCACTTATTGAGATTATGTTACACTGTTACATTAGTATCTTATCACTTAATACAAGAAACATATTTAAACATTAAAATCTTCTCTCCTTCCGTTTCTTTCTAAGTAACTAGGAGCCTCACTACAAGTCCTGATGACAGACAGATAGTAGCACTGTTCACAAGTTGTACCTGCGATTACACAAGCCTGTACTCTTACTCACTGTCAACAGAAGTGCTCTCATGTTGCCCCTGGAACTCTACTTCCTTTCGGCTTCACGGTTACGTCCCTCGTGACGTCTCGCTGCCCCCGGGCTGCGTCTCCTCGTCACAATGTTACTCTGAGCTCTGAATATTGCACTGCCCTCTCTACCCTGTCCTGGCCTCAAGGGTTGCCGATGTTCACCAACAGTTCACATGGTTGCGAGGTGGGTGATGGCCTCACCCACTCATCCACCACCCTCATCCACACGTCATCCGCGCGTCATCCACCGTAGAGGCTCGAGCAAATGCAGAAGTCAGCATGCTTCCCACGGTGGTAAATGCAGAGGTCAGCATGCGTTCCCACCCTCTGCCCAACCTCCAGCCCTGACACCACTCCTCTTACTCTCTCTCTCTCCTACTTTCTCTTCAGCTTTCTCTTGCTTTCTCTCAATCTTCCTTCCCTTACTCCACCTCCCTATACCTATTGTCTGCAGCTATATGTGGAGCTAACATCAGGCTCCCTGCTCTCTCTCTTCCGTCCTTATATCACCCTAAACTCACGTCCAGCAGGTGTACTCGTATCCACACCTGTTACAGCTGTGTGTCTGCTTACATCTGCCTGAGGAGAGTCTTGTTGGCTTCCCGACACAGATCGTCTCTGTCAGTTTTATCTACTCCCAACTTGATCCTGAACACTGCAATCATGTCACCCCTCTCTCTCCTTTCCTCTAGGGAAGGCAAATCCAGCCTTTCCAGCCTCTCTCTGTACGACAGATCTACCAGACTAGGGACCATCTTGGTTGCTGTTCTTTGTATTCTCTCAATCTTGTTTATATCTTTCTTTTTGTGTGGGGACCTCACTACTGCTGCATATTCTAACCTCGGGTGGATCATGGCCACTTTCAAGTTTTTCATCCTCATCCATGTAATGAAATGCTACTCTTATGTTGGTCAAGAGTTTATATGTCTCTCTATCTTGTTAATATGTTTTTCCGGTGACAAATTATCCTGGACCAGCACTCCCAAATCTTTCTCTTCTTTCGCTTTTGTAATTGGTTCATTACCCATCAAATAATTCAGTGATGATCTCTTGGTACTTTTACCCATTTCCAGTACTTTACATTTTTTTTGCGTTGAATTTCATTTCCCACATCCAGCTCCAATCATGTATCCTATCCAGATCCTCCTGCAGCATTTTACAGTCCTCTTCAACCCCTGCCTTCCTCAAGATCTTTGCATCATCTGCAAACAAACTTGCATAACTGTTTACTCCATCTACCATATCATTTACGTAAATCAGGAACATTACTGGCGCCAACACCGAGCCCTGTGGGACACCACTTGTTACTTCCCTCCATCCAGATGTCCTGTCCTTTATAACTGTCCTCATTTGTCACTCTCTCAAAAAGTCTCTCATCCATTCCAGGAGGTTTCCCTTCAGTCTTTTCATATGCTCTAATTTCCTCATTAGTCTCTTGTGAGGTACTTTGTCGAAGGCCTTCTCCAAATCTAAATACACACAATCCACCCAACCATCTCTTCTCCTGTAGCACATCAATTGCTCTTGAGTAAAAGCTCAACAAATTGTAAACACATGACCCTCCACTTCTGATACCAAACTGGCCTTCAGTCAAAATAGTCATCTCTTCCAGATATTTTATCCATCTATCTTTCAGGATTCTTTCACACAATTTTGCAACCATGCTGGTTAGGGACACTGGTCTATAAATTGGGGGCTCTTCCTTATCTCCTTCCTTATAAATTGGTACCACATTTGCCCTCTTCCATTCCCGAGGCACTTTCCCCTCTTCCAAAGAACACACAATTAAACTGTGAATCTTATCCGCCAGTTGTTCGCTGCATTCCTTCAGTACTCAGTTAGTGATTCCATCCGGACCTGGGGCTTTCCTTACATTTTGAGTTTCCAGTAATTTATACACTTCCTGCACTTCCACTTTTATATCTTTTATCACTGCATTTCTAGTCACTTCCTCCCCCTCCACAAACTCCCTTTCGTTAGTGAAGACCGATTGGAAACATTTGTTCATTATTTCAGCTTGCATAACCGCATCTTTATAGACCTCTCCTCTTGCTTTCAGTTTGGTGATTCCCTCCTTTTGTTTCAATTTGCCATTGACAAAAATATGAAACAATTTGGGTTCATCCTTACATTTGTCAATTATACCTTTTTTGAAGTTCCTTTCTTCCTCTCTACGTATCCTTGTATATTCATTTCTAGTTCTTTTGTATTCTTTCTTTGTTCTGTTATTACCTCTCTTTCTCCACTTTTTCCATGCCATGTCCTTCTCTTTTTTGCTATCATACTATCTATCTATCTCTATCTATTGCCAGACGCCTCAATCCCGAACGGGGTGGCCACAAACAAATCGCCTCCATGTCACTCTGTCCCCTGCCATTTCACTACCACGCTCCCAGCTCACACCCCCCTCTCTCATATACCTCTCCACTCCATCCCTCCATCTCATCCTCGGCCTCCCCCTCCCTCTCGCCCCCTCCACCTCACTCACATACACTCTCCTCGTCAATCTTACACTCTTCATCCTCTCCACATGCCCAAACCACCTTAACGCGTTTCTCCTAACGCTTCCCATCACGTCCTCAACCACACCTCAACGCTCCTTCACTTCCTCATTTGTTAGTCTGTGTCTCCATGTGACTCCACATACTCCTCTCAAATAACTCATTTCCACTGCTCTCACTCTTGACTTCTGTCCTTCCAACAGGGTCCAAGCTTCACTTCCATATGTCAGAGTTGGTATCACAATACTGTCATGTAACAACTTTTTCACTTCCATGCTCACCTCCCTGTTTCTTATCACTGCTTTCAGCGAACCATCAACCTTCCTTCCCTGCTGTACCCTTTCGAGCACTTCACCCTCCAGACTACCATCCTTACTCATCACACTGCCCAAGTACTTAAATTCACTCACATTCTCCATTTCCTTCCCATCCAATCTCACTGTACACTCACTGGCTTCACTTCACTCGAAGACCATCACTTTACTCTTCCCAACATTCACCCTCAGATTCCGTTTCTCACACACTCTCCCAAACTCATCTACCAAGCCTTGCAGCTCCCCTTTGTCTTCACTCAACAACACAGTATCATCTGCAAACAACAGTACAGGGAGTTTCCAAACACTGCCCTCTCTCACTAGGGCCGCTCCAACATCCACTGCCCAACCTTGTATCTCTTTTATAACCCCATCCATATACAGATTCAACAACCATGGAGACATGACACATCGTTGTTTCAATCCAACCTTCAAATGGAAAGATTCACTCAGTTTGCCATCCACACGCACTGCAGCCTTAGCACCCTCATACATACTCTTCACTGCCTTCAACAACTTCCCATCCACTCTATATATTCTTAATATCTTCCACAAACCTTGTCTATCCACCCTTTCATATGCTTTCTCCAGATCCATGAAGGCTGCATACAACTTTTTGCCCTTCTCTAGAAAATTTTCCACTAAGGATCTAAGAATGAATATCTGGTCTACACAACCTCTTCCCTTCCTAAAAACCTCCTTGTTCTTCTCCAACTAATTCCTCAGTAATTTCCCTAACTCTGTCAATAAGTATCCTACCATATATTTTTCCTATTACACTGAGAAGGCAGATGCCCCTATGATTACCACACACTGCTTTTTCCCCTTTTCCTTTGTACAGCGGAATAATTATACCTGACTTCCAATCCTCCGGGACTCTACCCTCCTCCCAAGCCAATCTGCACACCTTCCACATCCTTTCTATTACTATCTCTCCCCCATGCTTCAGCATTTCATCACACACTCCATCAATTCCTGGGGCTTTCCTCATTTTAACTTTCTTCATTGCTTCCACCACTTCCATCCTGTTTTCTTTCCCTCTTACTCTTAGCACATATTTTTCCACTTCCTGTTTATAGAGGTCTAGAAAGATATCCCACTTCCTCTGTATCTCTTGTTTCTCTGAATTTTCTTCAGTCCGCATTTTCAAAATGTTTTCTCAGTTCTGCAAAGTTTGCTTTTCCAAAGTTATATCTTCCCTGCCTATAAAGCTCGTTTCTTGGCACCACGTTCCCTATTATCATCTGGAACTCAATGACCACGTGATCACTTTTTCCTATAGGACACAATATTTCAAAGATTCAATTACATCAGGTTCTTTGGTTAGTAGTAAATCTAAGCTTGCTGGTGTGTCATCACTTCAGAATCGTGTCTCTTCTTTGACCCACTGCGTCATTACATTATTCATTGCTATATTCAGCAGTTTAGTGCCCTATGTGCCCCATGAATCTTCACTGCCTTCTGAGTCCCATTCCTCCCAGTTCACCTCTTTACAATTAAAATCACTCATTAGAATTATATTGTTGCTTTTCTCAATCACTTTCTGTAGATAAGTAACCATGTCTGACAACATCTCTTGGTATTCATCATCATTCCAAGCTCTTGTCTTATGGGGAACATATACCACTGCCATATCTCTCTTACCATTCTCCCCAGTTCCTAATTTCATATATATCACTTCAGCCCTACCCTCTCCCATTTCCACAGTATCTACATTTATATTGTCCTTCACTGCTATCATCACTTCTCCTCCCATTTTTTCTTTTCTGTCTCTTCTCCACAATTTGTATTTACCATCTCCCATATGAATATTAATATCTTCTTTCAACTTAGTCTCTACAAAGCACATAACATCAGGTTCATGTTCCCTCAAAAAATCATTGATTTCTAACCTTGCCGATATTAAACCATCAATATTTGTATACGCCACTTTCAAACTTTTTTCATTGTTTTTTATACTCTCTTCTCTCCTTCCCTCTTTCAGTACCACTTTCTCAGTTTCTGATCCATAACTCTCCAATAGAACACAGCCTTCTCTTCCTCCATTCTCTGTTCATTTTTTACCTTTGCTTCCTTTTCTAGCTCCTTTATTTTAGCTCTTTCTTCCTCATTTGCATCTCTCCTTATCCAAACATTTTTTAACCCCTCTTTGTCCGATAATTTCCATGTTCTATTGATGATTTTGTTCACCGTTACCTGGGACTTAAACTTTACCTTCAATGGCCTCGCCCCTCCTTCCTCATACTTTCCTAACCTAAACACTTCTTCAGTCTCTTCTTGAGCTTCATTGTTACTCCCCATAACTACTGATATTATCTCTTTAACCTTGCTCAGTGCTTCTCGTGTTAGGAGTGTGTTGCTGTATGGTAATAAGACCTGGGCAGTAAAGGAAGAGGATAATCGCAGGCCTAAACGTACAGAAATAACAATGATTAGATGGATGTGCAGTGCATCCCTGCATGCAAAGCCTGGGGGGCTGGGTTTATGACGGAAGAGTTGAGAGGTAGGATGGAACGAGTGTGTTGGTGTTGTGATGAGAAGAGGTAGGTTGAGATGGTTTGGGCATGTGGAGAGGATGGGGGATGATAATTGGGTGAAGAAGGTGAGAAGTGTTAATATTGGGGGTGGGGTTGCGAGGCATAGACCGAGAAGGACGTGGGACAGAGTCATTAAGTGTAACCTCTAGGTTAAGGGATTGAACAGGAAGGCTGCCATAGATTGGGCAGCATGGAGAGCCTCCATTAGGTGACCAAGGCCAATGTATGAGAGCATGTTGGAGCCTTCAAAATTGAAACAAATGAAACGAAACAAATCTTTTTCAGGTTTTGCGTGATGCTCGTCAGCATGCACCCTTCACCTGAGACAGTCTGACGTGGATGCCCATATCATAAACAAAAGCTGACTTTGCTACAATACTCATATTTATCTTAGGATTATCCTGTCACTTTCATACAGTGTGAATGCCACTCGGTTGTTTAGTGTAGCAAACCACACTGCAGATAAAGCATGTGTTTGCATTTAATACAAGCGACTAATGGCACAGTTGATGTAATATGCCTGTGCTCAGACCGGATAACTGCAGACAATAAATCCTTGTTCCACCATTATTGGCTCGAGGATTTGTGAAGGAATGCTTGGGGCATATGACAGTTGCTCAGTATGACCCTAAATATAACTAATAACCTCTGGCAATGTGTAAAATCAACAGCCAAACATGGCATACAGAAAATGGTAACATAAACTTGGGTTGAGTAAATCCACCTTTATTTTATATCTGTGCCCTACAGATATTAATGAGAACCATAGGGACCATCATTGCTGACAGACTGTTCATATTAAATGGTGATAAAGGAAAAATCTACATTGGCCTGTCCCTACTTATACAATCAACAGCCAAACACAGCATACTTGTACAGAAAACGGTAACATAAAACTGGGTCAAGTAAATCCACCTTTATTTTATATCTGTGCCCTACAGGGATCATCATTATTGTCACTGTTCATATTAATTGTTGATAAAGGAAAAATCTACATTGGCCCATCCCTACCCTGTCTGCGATACCTGTCATCGTCCATGATGACACTGCGTAAACCCAGTCCACACTAGCAGACAGTGACTGGCGGGCAGAAGTCTGTCATCGGACAATTTGTGGCAAGTTTGACGGGCAAACCAGCTGACAGTCTGTGCCCGTTGCTAAGTGAAATCGCTAGGCACTGCCTAATTTTTTCACCCTCTGGCTTCTTTTCTTTTTGACTAGTTCAGCAATTATTGTGCTACACAGTGCTATTTTTCTTGTACAAACTGTGTTTGCCATTGTCATACCACACTCAAGTGCTGCCGACTACCTACTCAGCAACCACCTACCCCTCACAGTTTGGACAACATCAGTCGTGCCCAACATTCTTCCCTGTGCGGACACAGTCCATCAGTCACTGTCCGCTAGTGTGGACGAGACTTCAGGCTACAAGAGTAATTCCCAGTCACTATGACAACAGCTGTAACATTCGACAGACTGTAGGGATGTGTTATATATTTGCACAACAGATTGTCAGTATACTCATAATACAGGTGTTCTGAGCCACTGAGTGGAAAGTGTGTTGTGAATTGTTACAAACCATGGCGGTCAATCATAACATGTGGCAACGTCAACATGTTTCATGGTCTGACTGTAAAATTCCATATTCTCCATAAAACAGTGATTTGTCCCAGTCATCACCAAGTAATAGATCTGTGCCACTGTAGCTCCTGTCCTCTAGCCCCAAGTTTGACCACTGCTGCCCTCTTCCTCAACCTCATCTTGTCACCCAGGTCCCAAATCCCCACCCTGCCACCTCCTGTGGCACCACCTCTTGTATGTAGTAAACTTGCTGGGATTTCAGAGGTCTACCAACGTCAGGTTCACAAGAGGGAAGATGGGTGTCACAATAATTTCCTGTTCATTAATAGTTGTCGGGAAGCTGATAACTGTGGCTAATATGATGAATTGTTAACTGTTGCATGGGTCATGACTCAAAACTAAACTGCTCATGAAATCTGTGTCATTCATAATAACTGTCATTGTGTAGAGGGTGTATTGTGTGACATAATTTTAAAAACTTAGCATAGTCATGACTCGCTATTATCAGTATATTTTCTGGCGGAACATTGCATATACAGTAGGCGCGGAAAGTGTTGATGCCATCTTAAAAAAAGAAAACATTCTTGTGGTTAGCAAGGAGAAACAAATAAATTAACA
>JAGKTI010019476.1:0-16959 GCA_018397915.1 Birgus latro | reverse complement strand
TGTTGCTGTACGTGGCTTGTTCTCAGGTGTTGCTGTGCGTGGCTTGTTCTCAGGTGTTGCCGTGCGCTACTTTTCCTCAGGTGTTGCTGTGCGTGGCTTGTCCCCAGGTTTTTAATTCTGAATGGATACTAGACATCAAAGGTGGCATAAGGCTGCATCTCCACCGTGTGTTGTTGATTAAAGAAAGGTGTGCACGTCCAGGTAGAGTCACTGATGGGTAGTTTCAATCACTTCGTCTCCCGTATCAAAATGTAAAGACAGGGAGGTTTCTAAACTGGACAGTGTACCAGTGTCGTATGTGTGGATTCTTACTTGGCCTTGTGTAGATTGGTGTATTTATTTGTCCCTGTTTGTGTATGTATGTATGTGTGTGTGTGACCTTGTGTGTGTGTGTGTGTGTGTAGTCATGTGCAGGCGTGTGTGTGTGTGTGTGCGTGTATGGGTGGAGGGCCAGGACAGGAAGCCGGCCCTGGTACACCAAAAAGTGGCATATTATACAGCACCATGGTTCCGTGGGTGTGGTTCTCTCTNCTCTCTCTCTCTCTCTCTCTCTCTCTCTCTCTCTCTCTCTCTCTCTCTCAGCCTGTTTATTCTTGTGAAGCCGTGACTTGGATCTTTGAGAGAGAGAGAGAGAGAGAGAGAGAGAGAGAGAGAGAACTGTAAGATGTGTCTCGCCGCTGAGCGGCATAATATGAGTTAATAACATCAGTCACCCCTGGGATATAAAGTTGATCGTCTGAACCCACTAAACCACCAGGCGTCATATGGGTGTACGGCATACCACTCAGCGTAGCAAGTAGTTTCCGGGTTCACAAGAAACCATCTGGCTTGTCACTCAAAGTCCCCTGAAGACAGTAGTACATCGAGTGAGTGGATGATAGGCGCCCCCATCCACAAGAGAATCACTGTATAATTCCTCTCCCAGCCTCCTCCTAAAGCCGCACGATTTTATGCTCATGGGCGCCAGAGTTAATATCCAGTATTATTTTTCTGTCTTTCTTTCTTTCTGGAGTATCAGGGTCCACTCCACCAACATGTAGTGCTCTGCGGAGAATTGTATGTAGGGTGAGAAGTGCTTGTAAGTGTGACTGTTGTGTTGCAGTGGCTTGGGATGTGTGTGTGTAGTCTGTGAACCAAGCGTAATCGGGCCGCGCAAGCCGACTGGGTGCAGGCATATCCTTCAATATGGGGACGGTGCTTCATTCTTGCTATCCTCGGGTGATTTTAGAACCTCACGGAGATTATTCAAACTAGGAGGATTAGATAAAGCCTTCATTTACCCCCTCACTACAGGAGATCTACATTAAGCTGAAGAAAATCGTCTGGTACAGGCCTAAAGGCGTTCTCAGGCTGATGGGCTTAACCTAAGGACCAACAGAACAATAGCATATTATAGCGAAGGCCAGACCATTTCATAGCAGTCCGATTTGCTGCTTTGCCCATCAACTCACTCACGGTCGGCACAAGTATGTCATGTTACCATAGCTTACGACGGACGATTTTGTGTGTGACAATAGAAGCTTGAGTGTTAGTTCATTCCTCATTCACCCCCCATGGCCGGGATAACTCTACTTTAACTCTGAAATCGCCTCTATTAGTGCAAGGTACTAGATATTACATTTTGTCAGGTTCATATTTGTTTTGTGTTGGCTAAAAGGATTAAAGGATGCTTCTTTGATTCGAGTCATGGAGTCACTCAGTGGGTTTGGTGGTTTGCTTCTTTGATTCGAGTCAGGGAGTCACTCNGTAACTGACCTGAGAGCTTGAGTGGAAACAGTCACTCTCACTCTGACCAGTGATACGGCAACACCGGACTGTGGATGACTGGATTCAATATTCGGACCTGTGCACAGTGAGTTGAACTTAGTCCTTTATAGACTTTTATTAATGGATATTATAGGACATAGCAGAATATGGAATTACGAGATATTTAGAATCATCATTAAGTAAAGAGCTCTAAGAAATCTGGTAGTGAAGAGCTCTATGGACCGCCACTCTATATCTGGTGTGCCTTAGAGCCAGGGTGCATTAGTACATACGGTGTCTGTTATATTACGGATTGTATCAACGGAAGTGTAATATGTTTTAATTATCCTAGGATGGACTATAGTACCTGCTGAGAGAGGAAGGATTGCGGACAGACAAGAGTGAGGTTATGTCTTGGAATGTCCTGTACAGTTTCTCAGCATTTCCATTGCCAGGAAGTTCGTAATAATAGTAGACAGTAATAAAAATAACACTAATAATAATAATGGTAGTAATAATAATAGCAGCAATAACCAATCTATGATAACAAAACCTCTAATCAAACATGAATGGCACGCAATTCAAAAATATGGTCACTCCTTCCCCTTCCGCTAAACATAGCAGTACCAACACACCCCTTCCTTACCAAGACGTCTGCCGCATTTTCTATTTACAGAAGAGTTATTCAGCTCAGGAGTTGACTTTCCGATTTAGAGGGCTTTGGTATCGCTTCCTTTGACACTTAACTACACGCTGTTCAATTTAAATAGGCGTGAATTTGCCCTCTCCAAATTGAATGCGGAGTTTTAACAATAGATTAAAACTATAATTGGTGCTGGCCACGAAAAAGTGCTACGAGATGCCTCTTGAAATATAGGGCTTTGGTATAACATTTAATTACTCTTTCACTAATTAGACAGATTCCTCACCCCCTTCGACCCAGGTGATGGCCAGGTGTAGATTGACTGCAGGGCTGGTTTGACACGTAACAAGGATTTTTAGTTAACGTATTCTTGCCTGTTAAAGAAGCTCCCTAACACCTTTTCCTAAGCGACTTGTTTTACTTGTTACACCTTGCTCCGCTTTTTGTTACATGAATCATTGTAATATCGCCATACTAAGCACACATGGGGTACAAAAGGATAATCAACCGTATCCAAAAATAAATCGCTAAGGAAAAGGTGTTAGGGAGCCCTCGAAACCAAAGAGAGTAAAGACCCTATTTCTACCTCATAATCAAGCTTTACGAGTGGCCCAGTTCCTTCATATAAAAACATTTTGATGATATTGGGGGTTGTGTCCCAAGATGAATGAATTATAAGAGAAACAACATTACTTCGGAATCTGCGTACTCGGAATGAAGGGGTTAACAGCAAGTAAATTAATCATCTTCGATTCTCTCACGTAGTCTGTACAGCGCAGTCTCCAATCCCGTGTGTTGCTGGAACGGCTCTCTGCTTTGGTGAGGAGCAGACACACATCAAAGCATCACGGAATTAAACATAAATAATACAATCAATGGACAACAACAGAATCAAAAGAGGTAAAGACATCACACATTATATAGCGTGGAAAAGTGTATGTACAGTCACGATCCCTAGTTTCTTTACCCCCCCTGGCTGGAGGAGGGTCGAAGCCAAGGTTGGAGAAAGACCAGGCAATCGGAACTCAGTCACGTGAACCTCAACACTGTGACTGACACGAAACATAGGCACCCTTACTGAACTGGGATCATACATTCTCATAAATTATGGCTTGAAAATAATGTATTCCTACCAATTTGAGATTTTTTAACGGTTGCAAGTTTTCCATAAAATATACCATTTGAATCCGGTCCGTGCTCGAACTGTCTCCATTCTAGTGATCATATGACTAACGAAGCACCAAGGTGATTTCAAAGGTGAGATTAGTGAGAAGGGAGTGCACGTCTGAAGCCAAAGGTGTGTATGATGTTTAACTCTCGAAAGTCTTTAACTGTGATACTATTTGAAATGATTGCTTTATAGGTGAAACGCTCACTGAGTACAAATATTCCTCAGTGATAATGCATTTAATAATTATAAATTAATCATTCAGAGGATTAATGCAATAAGTACAACCGAAGTATCTGTCGAAATATTAACTGTTTCGCTATCCCCGTGGTGTCAGCAAATTCCTACAGGATTCAGTACAATAAGTTTTAAGTGGCTATGATATTAAAGGTGCAGTGTTGTGAAAAAAAAAATTGACCATAAGAAAATTAAACGTTATTTTTCCATATGCACAATACTGCACCTCAAGTAATTACAGAGCATTAAGCTATGAAAAAACCAGCAGGTATTTCTGGACTCCATGTATATTACAAGCCTATCACTGAAATCATAACGTGACACTGTATAACAGTGGATTCAGTCGTGTTTCATAAATGGGCTCGTGTGTTTCGTCAGAGGGAGTCTTATTAAGGTCCAGTTTACTGAACCCCTCCATCATGAACTGGCCAGTGTTCTGTGGCCCGTCATTTCTTCAACCTTGGCTTCGACCCTCCTCCAGTGAGGGGGTTGATTTGATTTGATTAGCCTCCAGCGAGGGGGGTGAATAAGGATCGTGGTTGTACGGTCGAAAACAGCATTGGTAACCTGGCTGAGTCGCTCCCGCAACACAGGCGAAATGGGATGCGTAATATATGAACCAGTCTATTCCTCAAATTCTTGTTGTCTCTACATGATTTTACTCCACCTTGGAAACACCTCTCCCACTCAATACGTTACTGAAGGCTGTACCCAACTAGCACTCTCATAAATTCAATAAAATCGTCCGAAACTTCACTTTGTTTACTGCATCTTGGCCCACAACTGCCATCTGCCCATGCTAACTGCTGATCTGTAACAATAGATTAACACTAGAATATGATGCTAGTCATGAAGAAGTGCTGTGGAAAAATGTTGCCTTTTTTCTGTCACTGAGTTATGTAAAAAAAAGCTGCAAAAGGCTGTAAATCTGGGCCAAGTTAAGGTGAAGGACCGATAACAAGAATAAAACATAAAATACGTCTTTGTGCTAATCAAAATAAATCGCTGAGTAAGAGGCGTTATGAAGCATTACACACTGCACTTCAGTATGCTCCCGTGCGTTACTGATGCGAACTATGTCGATATAATCAAAGTCCAGTAATGTCAAGTCAATCCACTCTGAAAACAAGAAAGAAAAAACGGCCTAGACCGCATCAAACGGCCATGAACTTCAGGTGACTGGAAACCTTGGCTGAGTGAACAAGTCCTCCCATTAACTTGCCACTGCCTCGAAACACGAACTTTACAGCTCTATCCGCATTCCAGAAAAAGTATTAAAAAATAAAAAAATGCATCGTGCAACTTACTGAGTATGTACCTGTAAGTCTTATGAATTATTTTGTATTATTAAATAAATGGAATTCAATGTGCAATTCAATATCTGTTTTAAAACCGAGTGGACAAATAAGTGTGTTTTAAGGCAAGGAAACTGTGAGGGCAAGTATCAACACCGTCAGGGAAGGGATGGGTACTGTGAGGGAGGGGATGGATACCGTGAGGGAGGGGATGGATACCGTGAGGGAGGGGATGGATACTGTGAGAAGGAATGGAAAGTGTGAGCAGTGTGTAAGCAAGATTACGTTTTCATTAACCCGGCATCAATACGTTTTTTTCAATGTCGAGCCAGTGACGTAACACTCAAGCCCCGCCCACCTGCGCATGGATTGGTATTGATAAACTTTGATTAAAACATCATGAATAATATACAGGAGGATTTAAAGAAGTAATGTGCAAAATTAATCGCTAAAGGAGAGGTGCCACGAATCTTCTATGCCATTTAGAATAAGACAGGTGAAGGTGAAGATTATGGTGAGGGTGAGGGTGGTGGTGATGTGATAAGGGTGAAGGTGAGGGTAGCTGAGAGGGCGAGGGTGAAGGTGAGTTTATGTGCAAACAAGTGAGAATCAACAACTAGAAGCGCAAATGTTTCTCTTCAGGGAAAAAAAAAAAACGACAATATAGAACCAAACAGGAGCGTTCACCAGCTCCCTAAAGTTGCCGATCTTCACCTGATAACTTTATTTTGAAAAGTAAAAACGTGGTCAACTAAACTACTGTTTTGTAGGTGTTTCCTTTATCACTTTGTTCATAAGAATAATTTTATGAACATATTTACTCACTAAAATAAGGGAAAGATGCTTCAGTATGACAGAGTTGAAGGGAATCACTAAACCATACCTAACATACTGTCTAAATCTCGGGAAGAAATTTGTTCGTATCTTTAAAGCGATTATTCACAATCTTAGTCATCTCTTTTAATACAGTTTTAATCAAATAACTTTTTCAGACATGTCTATATATAATACAGCTATCCAGACCCCCTTGTTATAGCCTATCATTTGTTCCTCTGATTGACTCATATCTTAGTGACAGAAAGATAGATGATGTATATTCGAATTTCCACTCGATTAATGCCGGCGTGTCACAAGGATCAGTTCTGGTTCCAACCCTATTCCTAATTCATATTAATTAACTCTTATCTGTTACCCATAATACATTCACTCATATGCAGACGACTCAACACTTCACAGTTCATTCACACTTAAACACCACAATGTTTAATGTCTCTAACTCACTACTCAGTACAGCAATGTCCATAAATCATGACTCACCAACGATCACAGAATGGGGACAAAATAATATTGTATCATTTACTGCTAGGAAAAACAATTATATACAATTTACTAACAGACAGATACAGCCTGATTCGTATATTACCTACAGTGTTACTAATTTTCCTCCCTAAAAGTATTGACATTCTTGTTACACTTAACTGTGCCCTCAGCTGGACCTCTCATGCTAGATCACTTGCTCAAACCACTTCAGAGAAAATGTACAGTCTGTAACTACGCAACGACTTCCCTGACAAGCAGTTAGTTATCAAGAGTCGTGTGCGCTCTCGGCTGGAACATTGCTCACCCATGTGGAATGGATGTGGAGAGGTTGCACCAAAACTGGACAAAATTCGGAACAAAGCTATCAGAATTACTAATAACCCTACCATTACACATGAACTACCTCCTCTACAGGTAAGGAGGAACGTTGCCTCCCTTACATTATTTTACAGATACTTTTATTGCAAATGCGCAGACGAAGTTGCATCCATTGCGGCACCTCCCCACGACTTCCCCCGCGGCACACGGGCATCTGATAGGGTTCATGACTGGACTGTTACAGAGCCATGTTGCAGAACTTCTATCAGATTTCTTTTATTCCCCGAACTGCATTTCTTTGGAACTCGCTTCTCCAGAGTGGTTTCCCCCCAGACTTCAACCTCCGGGTGTTCAAGTCCAACTAGCACAGATTGTTTTATGAATGAGGACACTTGTAATCAGGTGTATGGATTTTTTTTTCCTTCCTATGTTGTTATTGCCAAAAAAAAAAAAAAAAGGAAGTCGTTTGGCTGCAAATTATTTACAGGAATCAGACGAACATTATATGCACACATCCACATCAAGTGTTGTCTTGTAAATATCAGCACTTGCGATTTGGCTCAGTGGCTTTGTCTTCTCATGGCTTTAGCTTCATAAAATATGTTTTTTTTATAACTGATTGTTGGTACATTGTCTTCAGCATTTGCCGGATGAAACATTAATCTCTTTGGTATCTAAATGACAGGTGTTTCAATTAAGCATGCAGCGAGATTTCTAATATGTGATGAATGCTAACGGACCACTTGTTTTATGCATTCAGGTAACTGTTCTGCAATACAATAACCAGTGATCACAGTACTGAAGAATTTATGTACTCATTACTAAATATCATGGGAGTCTAGAATATATGACTGTGAGCGGTGGGAGAAGTTGACCGAGTTCCAAATTAAATTATCTAGTGATCACTGACATCCCCTGTGTTTGTGAATGTTCCCAAGATCCATTTATTCTGAGATGCCTGGACACACTGCGTTTGAAAGGCTGGAGGTCATAGGCAGTACGGAATACAGACAAAGGAAAACAGTTCCAGCGTTGACCAGTTGCATACATAAGGGACTGGAAGTAATGGTTAACTCTTGCATTAGAGAGTTGGACAGCAGGGGGATGAGAGTTTACCGCTAAGAGGTGGTGGAGGAATGCAGACTGTTTAGAGGAGCAGTTACCAATAGAAAAGAGATAAATATGCAACAGTGCGGTGAAGAGACAGAGGTTGAAGGGAACCAGTAAGAAAAGGAGTTAATGAGAAGCCATTCACTCCACCTTGTTGACAAGAGCTGTATGTGGGGAGCCTCCCTACACATAGGAGTTGTACTCGACTCAGGGACGATTCAAACCCCTATATAAAATCAATAACTGTGGGGTAAAGAGAACATGGAGTCTGCTTGGAATACTTAGTCTCTTGGAAGCAGGTTTTACAGGAGAGGTAATATGATCTTTCCAAAATATCTCTTGTTGAGGGAAAGAACCCAAAGAATGTTTAAAGATGATGCAGGATTGAGTTGGAAAAATTATTAAAAATTAAAGGATATTTCTGCGCTAATTTCTGAAGGGTAGTAAGTTGTAAGAACTGAGATTTCGATGCATTAAAAACAAGATTAGTTTTATGCCAATCAGAGGTATGAGCCAAGGCAGACATTAGGTGTGTCACAGCCTCATTCCATGCTTGTTGACATGGTCGCTGCGAGAAGAGATTGGAAAGGTGAAGGGTGGAATCATCAGCATATGAGTGGATAGGGTTAGATGTACAGCTTAGAAGGTCATTGATGAATAGAAGGAAAAGAGTTGGTGATAGGACAGAGCCCTGAGGAACACCACTGTTGATAGATCTAGAAGTACGGTGGCCGTCTACAACAGCGGCTATAGAACGACCAGAGTGAAAGCTAGAGGTGAAAGTACCGATAGAATGATAGATAGTAAGAGGGCAGTTTGGAATTTTAAATTTATGCTTGATTCGATTGAAAGCCTTTGAGATGTCCAAGTTGGGAGGGACCCCGTCAGGCCCATATGCCTTGTAATGAGGCCAGTGATGGCAGAAAACACATCTACTGAAGAAATTTTAATGTCAGTCATGAGGAAGTCTGTTTGGTTTGATGCTGTTTGTTTAATATTAAACCACATCTTCGACAACCTGCAGCACCAGACCAACACACGAAGCACAAGAGGAAGCTGGTGATAAGGAGAAACTCCCCCCCCCCCAAAAAAAAAAAAAAAATCCGTATATTAACAAATTTCTTTTGTTCTTGCTGTAACCAGAGGATTATAGTTCAGGTTATTACGCGTGTCTAGTGGTGGAGGGCATAATGAACGCTGCATCCAGCCCATCTAAAAGCCTCTCCTAAGGTGAAGCAAATTGTATGAAGGTAAAGGTGGGGACAGACGCCATGAAGCGCTCAACCAAGGCACTCATCTAGTAGCTTAAGCCTTTGAGCCTGTGGAAGGTTATTCGCCCAAAATCCTGGGATACAAGGCCACTGCATCATCCAGGTCAGCACAGTTACCTGCCCTAGGTGTTACCCCAAGTACTTATTTTATCTACCAGCCCAAAAAAAGTGAACTGGCACCTGAGTCGAGTGACGCAAAGTGCCCTCACCAGCTGTTGAAAAGAAAAGAAAAAAAGTTTGGTCTAAAGGTGCAGTAAGTGAAACTGTAAATAGTGTTGCAGTATAGAGTTGTATTCGGATTTCCAGATGTCGCATCGTCTTTTCCTTAGCGAATTATTCTGTGCATAACACCCCAGTATCGTCTTGTACTGACGCAAAATATCGTAGTACCAGTAAGAGATAATCGGGTGAATGGAGGGTGGTAAGGTGTGATATGCAGCAGAAATCGCTAAGGAGAGGGTGCTACGAAGCTTCCCACGTCACTTAAGTGCTGGCAAGAGCACCTACATTCCCACGCCTTACCTTTTCAATCCTCTCTCTCTCTCGTAAATACCTGTGTGCTTTATAATTACATGAAGGGAGCAGGTAGAAGGTATCCATCAAATATTTAGGTGGTGGAGAGGGAGCCTTCACGCGGTGGCACCCATATAACAGGGCGGCTTCACTGGCCGTTTATACCAGGATGCCTCGACTCCCTCCTGATTCCCTGGCGGAGAAATGATGAACCACAGAAAGGGAACGCGGTAGCGGACACTCCACTGGGTTTGCGTCGAGATGAACTACACTACTACTACTACTACTACTACTACTACTACTACTAGCGGGCTCGAACTACCCACAGCTTGGAAGTAGCTCCTGCCTTTTTTGCAACATTTGTTTTCTACCCTTGTGGTCTGCGATATTATGGGTTACCTAACATATATCTGTGACGTATCCTGGGTGACGCTGATGCAGTGGTTAAAGCGATTAATGTGAGAGAGAATGTGCAGTGAATGTTCTTTGGTGACGGGCTTTTATCCTGGGTGCCTGAGGGAATATGGCGACCATATTTATTGGGCGTTAATATCTGATGACACTGAGTGGTGTGCTGGTGTATGGGTCTGTATGGAGATGCTATGCCTGTATCGCGAAATGACATACTGTTGCCCTTAAGTTATTTAATACTACAGTACACGAAGAAATAAAGAAAGGTAGAGAATTGCTAAGTGGAATTTAAGTGAGGATATATGTTGGAGGAGAGGTTCGGACAAAAAACGTAAAGAAGTGAATGATCTCATCGAACTCCATGAACGAGTGAATTTTGTAACAGACTCACATAAAAGGCTGCCACCAATCGGCATTAAAAAGCTGGGTCTACTTCTTGCAAACCTTACTGAGGATACAGCATTAAGGAATTTCTTCCGAAGACACTGGATGTTAGAAGTGATTAACACTGGTGATACGATACGCCGATTGAGAGCCGATGTAGTTGACTTAGAAGCTGTCTCGGAAGTGGACTAAGCTGCTCGAAATATAACATTAAGTGAAGCAAACATTCTTGATGACGTATCTTCTCTGAGACATAGAAGTGTGCATCTTGATTCTCCAACTTCACAACCTTCCACAAATGATAACTGTGGCAAAACAAGCTACGATTCTCGACTTAGCTCAACTCCATGTATCGGCGATAGAGGTGGCGTGGGTAAAGCCCCTCTCCCACTTCGCCGTAAATAACCACGATAAATCCACGAAGAACATCTTGGTCCAAGTCGGTGATATGTCGACTACTCTGAACAAGAATCGTGATGTCAGTGTAATACTTTCGACACCAGTACAACAAAACGTCGACACCTCGGCGGTGTACACGATATTAGCGGCGACTAATACTGTACCCGACATTTAGGCGATATGTCGGCGTATTGCGTAAGATTAGTGGAATTTCAAAAATTAACTTTTTTTTTTTACGCCGGAAAAACGCCGATATAGCTACGAAGTCGGCGTCTTGTCGACAATGTATCGGCGAAATGCAGACTAATGTATCGGCGAGGCCACGGCCGACGCCTCTGTCATCGCCGTAATACCGACACCGTGTCGACGGATTTACGGCGACATATCGACGCAATATCGCCGTATTACCTACGATTAAATATTAATGTCGTTGTACCCAGTACGTATCGTACATTTTACGTAGGTTATATCGTAAAGGGCTCGCCGATTACTCGCCGACATCTCGCCGTAATCCGGCACGATACCAGTTGACGTCTCGACGGTTTTTTGTTTTTTTTTTCATCGACGAGACGTCGGCGATAACACGCCTGTTATTCGCCGGGTCATTTGCGACGCCGCCGCCGCCTCGCCTTATGGTCGACGACTCCTCGCCGAAAGCTTACAATGTCGTGAAGCTCCAGGACGTTGTGGTGCAGCACCAAGTCATCGCGGCCCTTCACCTAAAACTGCCGACTCGTGGCACACATCTGCGACACGCCACGACTGTCAGTGGTTTTGTTCACGATTAGTCACGATTATGGATTTTTGACACAGCGGGACTTTATCTTCATTTACGGCGAAGTGGGAGAGGGGCTTAATGCTAACCAGAGGAGGAGCGAGAGTGAGAGTGGGAGTGATGCTGATCGAGAGAGATGCGGGGGAGATGGCGGGAGTGCTGCTGGTTGGAAGAGAAGCGGGAGAAATGACGGGAGTACTGTCGATCCGGGGGAGATGACGTGAATGGTGCGGATCGCGGGGGAGATGACGTGAATGATGCGGATCGGGGGAGAGGTGGATGCAGGGATGCCGGGACACGGAGAACGAACAATGAGGTGATGCACCGGAAGAATCATATGAAAGGTGTGGCTTCAGGATGTGACGGAGGCTCTATTGTGGTAGGCTGTGGTGGTGATGGTGCTGTGGAATCTCGTGCTGTGGCTGCCTCATCGGGTACGGAGATGAGGATGGAGGATGTGGTGGGGATTACTGGGCCGGGGGGTGCCGGGAGGATTGGTGTGCGATTCAGTTCCACAGCGCCTTATCGAAGGTTGGTTGTTCTATCTCTAAAATTAAACACCAATTCAAAGGGCCCTCTAAATACTACCTCTGAGGATGAAGGGTGGACACTCGTGAGTAAAAAAAAGAATTAGCAAAAAACAATGACAAAGTTACAATAAGAGTGACCGGAATGGATAGGAAAGCCAGTCCAGAATCAAGGCTGCTACAGGGATGGCTGATACGTTTACTGGAAGAGTCGATAACAGCATGTGATGACTTTAAGAAGTATCAAGTAGCGTCAGTAAGTAGCCTGGTGATAAGAAGTGATGAGCATAAAGCTTTCAAGGCGACACTGAAGCTTTCTGAGAGGGAGATGTTATTTAACCCAAAACTTTGGCCTGAGGACATCATTGTGGATAAGTGTTTTAAGACCTAAAGGACAGGCCTCCTTAAGGACAGGAAATAAGTAATTTTTATATTTTTTTAAGGATACGCACCATTTTCTCTTATAATGGTGTTTTGGATTATGTTGGTCAAAATAATGAATGTGTAAGATGGGTTCAACATTCGCCTATAAAGCTCTGGCCAGTACGAGTTCCCTGCCCGAAGGAGGTGTGGCTGTGCTTTTGAGGAAGGACACTCGAACATTAATGAGATAATCTTTAAGAATCCTATAGCTCTTCGTCTTAATATTTTTGGTTTTAATGTTCTTATTAATGTACATCTGAATAGCGAAATCTGGGAATGGTTACTTTAAATAATTACCTGGAATCTCTAGCCACAACAGAGTACTTCCTTGAGAGTTTCCATTATGACTGAATATTTTTACTTGATTATAACGGTGCCCCTTTTATGGGAGAGTTTGGCGAAATCTGTATGTTTTTATGGATAGAAATTTGTTTAAAAGGCTTCAGCTTTTCTTGGTCATAATTCTTACACGTTCATAGGTACAGGAACTCTATCTCTAAGTGGCTTGATCATGTTATAGCCAGGGAACATAACATCAAAATAGATAACATTGATATACTCCGGGATGTTATCGGCTCTGAACATTTTCCACTGTCCGTTCATCAGTCAGCCGGGACAGACTTAAGGACTAAGAAATGTGTGAAATAAAGCGTGCAATTGAGGTGCCCGTGATTTTTATATGATATGTTGCCAAGCCCCTGAGCATCGCAAAATGATAAATGAACTTGCTGAGATTATCACGAATACAGTTCAATATGGCTGCCCAAAATATATCAGCGGCTGCATCAGAAAGGATAACTTCAGGGTAATCCCAGGATGGAACTGTATTAAAGCACAGTGATGCCAGAGAAAGGTATGATAAAGCACACCCCCTACATGAAGAGATGCTGTCTAGTAGAAAGGATTTTAAGGAAGCTCTAAAGGAACGTGCAATTAACAAGCAAAGAGAGAGCTGTCAGTCAATTATGGAGAACTTGCGAGGCAAAGATAAACTTCTGGAATGATGTTAAGAAAAAATGGTCTGTAAATCAGTTATCTACAGTTATCGATGGTTAATATTGATAATGTGTTTTATGAGAAATATTTATTGCATCCTCATACCAATAATGAATCAAAAACAAACTTGTCCAGTGAAATTAAAAGAGTTTGGCCCCAAGGAAAGAAAATGTATTTGCATATATATCCACTTAAACATTTACAAAACTTATACAGCGTCTTAAGGCTGGCCAAGGTAGTGATTTGATTCATTCCTTTTATTTAAAGAATGCCTCTGACTGTTTCTTACGTAATCTTGCTCGTTTTTACAATTTGTGCTTTGTTCATTGTTACCTCCCTGGTAATCTTATGATGGGTGCAGTTACTCAAGTATAAACGATACTAAGAAAATGTTACCGACTCGTCAAATTACCGACCAGTCATTCAGTCCTCATGCCTTTTTAAGATATCTGAATCATTTATTTTAGATGTTTTATCAGAGAAGATTATGATTAATTATAGGCAACTAGGTTTTAGTACTGGTTCTTCAAGCACGGATGCTCGTTTCATCTTAAAAGAAGTCGTGAAGAACAATTCCCAAAGCAAAACAGGCCTTGCCACTTTCACTGATTTAAGTAAGGCTTTTGACAGGGTAGATCACTTTATTTTGGGGAAGAAGTTGCTTAGATATTGTCTTCCTGTTGACGTGGTGCTGTTGATTCTGCATTACCTGAGGATCCAGCAGGTTAATATTAGATGGAAAAAATCATTTAGTAACTCTTGCTTCATAGAGAAAGGTGTGAGACAGGGGGGCATTTTGTCTCCGTTTCTGTTCAGTTTTTATATAAATTGTTATAAATGATATTTCACACCCTGATTGTGGATGCTGGTTTGGAGACAGATGCAATGTCCTAGCATACGCCGATGATTTGGTATTACTGGTAGGAACAGCAGCTGAAATGCAGGTTTTGTATGGTAGGCTTGAAACTTACGATTAACAGAGACACGACTAACTGTGTATTATTAGTAACAGACAAGATGAACCAATGGATGCCATCGAGCTGAATGGCGATGAGCTGCCGGTGGTAAAAGTATTTAAATATCTGGGTCATAATGTTTTCTTTTCATTTCAAAGATCATGAAAATATTTCTTTTAGACATAATAATTTTCATTCTTCTTTTAATAGCATTTTTACATATTTTAAATCAAATCTGCTGACAAATTCACTTCTTTCTCTTTAAGTCATACTGTTTACCACATTATGGGCTTCCATTATGGAGCCATAGCGCTTCTTGTAATTCAAAAATATTTAAGGCTTTTGAAAGTGCCTTCAGTAAAGCCCTTAAACGTATCAGTAATGCTGCAGTGTTTGCCAGCAGTCACATCGCGGCAGCTGGGTGTGAGCAGCTGCTGTTTAAGCCTTGGTGCAGGCAAGATACTGTCAAAGATTGTTAGTCAGAACACCCTCTCATTAAGACGCAATATTTCTTACATTAAGGAGTTATTTTTGTTTTAATGCAGTACCTGATTAACCACCTTGGGTTTATATATGATGTTAGTCCAGTACATGAGGAGCTTGGTATTTTAAGATCAAGGGCTGAATGGGTAGAAGAAAAGCACGAGGACAGGCGCGCTGATTGAATGTTTAATGGCAACTCTGTTTTATATTACACCATGGACCTCTTTATATCATTATGGCTGCTAGCTTTTGAATTTAACTTGAACCATTTTATTTTTTATTTATATTAGCTTTAATATTTCAAGTAGGATTATTTTTTTTTTAATAGCGTCTGGTGTTTGTGTCTTATGGCTGCTGGCTTCATACGTCTACCTGCAATGTCGTCACCTTAGGGACCAGCGTTGTGTTTTAGTTTGTGTGTGTGTGCGCTATGATGTCCTCGTGTCTTTATTATTACTTTTAATGATTTTTTGTATATATTTGTACAGTACAACGCCTGCTATGTAATGTGTATATGTACATTAGTAGTGTACATATATACTGCACCTGTGTATGGTATGTAAGAGCCGCGTTGTTTGTTTGTCCTTGAATCACCCCAAAGACCCCTTGTTCTGAATCGGGGTGACCCAGGGATGGTTTAAGGGGGGTCAAAATTCAGATGTGGGTCATTTGAGGTCACTGGTAGAGTGATTGCCCTTTTGGCCCAGGCAACGCCGGGAACCTCAGCAGCGCAATTTTTTGGCGTGGAGACTCACATGACCTTCATTTCGGACATAGGCTATGTGAAGTTGACCACCGAGGTCATTTGAGGTCACCGGTAATAGTAAACAAGTGTAAACAAATACTGTGCGTTAGTCTGCGAAAGCTGGAAGTTCCTGGACCTCTTATAATCCCTCTTCAGAAGCGTAAGAGGTACGTGGTCTTTCCGGAGTACAAAGACTGAACTAGAACAAATTAATAAGCTGAGCGTTCGCCTTTTTGGCCTGGCAACGTCGGGTACCCATGGTAGTTATGAAATTTAAAAAATATGAATTTGGACTACTACTACTACTACTACTACTACTACTACTACTACTCTACTACTTTTACTACTACTACTACTACTACTACTACTACTACTGCTGCTGCAGGTCCTATTTAAGAGATTCGTCAGGTGTTACCCTGCGTATAATAAGAACTTGTCATCGTATTGAATGGGTGGTAACCATATACCCAAGCAGGCGGCTGGTGGTCAGGCCTGTAGTGGGTTATGACTCCAACCGGCGGTGGTATAGGGTTTGTGTCTGAGGGTAGGTGGGTTTTACTGCTTCCATAATGCCACTCAGGGGCGCCGAACTGGTCACCCTTGCCTTAAAAACCAGGACCGGTAATTTCGTCGGTTCAGGAAGCTCCCTAACACGTTTTCCTCACCGACTCATTCTTGGATCCATCTTGTAAATATCTTTTTGTTGGATTTTAATGAAGAATACGACAGACCCAAAGGATTTACCTGACACTGCGAGACAAGTAAGGTGTAATAAGCAAAATAGATCGCTTAGGAGAAGGTGTTAGGGAGCTTCCGAGGAGAATACCGGCCCTGGACGAAGCAGAAGCCAGTCACCAATCATTCTTAATCATCTACACCACATTCATTTGAACTTGGCAACGGTTTTCGTCCTTAGCAATTTTCCTCTCGTGGATTAATGCTGGAATAAATCAATACCACGTCTCGACATCCTTCCCGCGGCACTTCTTCGTGACTAGCATCATTCTCCACGGCTACTCTGCTTCTAATTCCTTTACCTTAACTTGGCCCAGAGATTTATCCTTTTTTGCGGTAAATTTCGCGTAATTGAGTGGCTGAATAAAATATAGATTATCCTTTCCATAGCACTTCTTCGTGACTAGCATATTATAGCGTTAATCTCTAGGTATTACACAAAATTTAAGGTAGAGGTATGGGAGTTTTAGGCCCTTGGGTAAAAAAAGGGTATAGATTTCACAA
>JAGKTI010019475.1:4292-16962 GCA_018397915.1 Birgus latro | reverse complement strand
GAGAGAGAGAGAGAGAGAGAGAGAGAGAGAGAGAGACGCCTCCCCCCTCTCTGTCAACCCACTTTACCATTTGTAACGCAGGGCGGTTGTTTAGATATACTCTCTCTCTCTCTCTCTCTCTCTCTCTCTCTCTCTCTCTCGTGACCCAGAACTGCTGATAAAAATGCTGCTGGTCTTGCAACAGCCCACTGCCGCCGGTCCACACATTGCAAAGGTGCAGGAGACACGGCAGCGCCCCCGGCCGGCAAGCAACATGTTACCCCAACCACCATTCCCTTCCCTAGGCTAGTCGGAAAATTCGTAATGCCTTTTTCTCAGTGATTTATCCTGGACATCACAAGTTAATAATACACCATGTTATACCAACCATCCTGTCTTGCTGATTTCAAAGATTTCGTGATGCGTTTTCCTCAATGGTTTATTCTGCACATCGCTAAATAATTCAGCATGTAAGCCCAACCACCCTGTCATGCTGGCTTCAGGAAGTACGTAAAGCCTCTTCCTTATCGATTTATTTTGTCCCGGACACAATAACATTCCAACATATTAGGTCTAGTACCAAGTCGTTCTCTAGGCCGAATTTCTAGTTGGCTTCGGGAATTTGGTAACGACTTTTCATCAGCGATTCATTTTGCGCATCACAAGTTAATTATTCCAACATTTTAAACCAATCACCTTATCTTTCTCAAGATAGTGTTGAAGGTGGCATAGGAGGTTTCGTAACAACGCATTCTAAGCGATTTACTTCTGCAACTGATACATTAATTGTGTATATATAAAAATGAACGCACTGTAGAAAAATGTCTAAACAATTGAGAATACGGACCCTATACTGTTTTAACACTAACTTGACCTAAAATTACCATCTCTTCACCTTCAGTGCCGAGATGTAACAATAGATTAAAACTAAAATATGACGCTTTTAACAGAGAAATGCTACCTACGGAAAGGATGCAGAGCCGTAGTACTGCCCTTTCCTCCCACTGAGATACGTGAAATGAACTACGATGGGAAGGAAATCTCGGCCAAGTTAAACTCAGTACATTATTCCCCTTCCCCCTCCTCCCCCCTGAGGCCAGCAAGCAACATGTTCGAGCAACCAGGCAGTCGTTCCCTGTGGCGGTTTTACGAGGCTCGCCACAACACTGCCTTCTCCTCGCGGCGGCCTGGACTGGTAATCACGCCGCATGATCGAACCCAATAACACTTTGCACACGGCGTCCGCCATAGGATCGGGCATAGCAGTCAGGGCAAAGGGAGGAGGGCAAACCCACCGTAACATGACCTAGTTTCAGCGTCGTTCTTCCTACTACTTAATTTAATTCTTGGAAAACAAATGCAAGGCAAACATTCGCTCGTCGTGTGTGAGTAGAATGCAGGAGGTGTAACTGCTGCAATACGATAATGTACCATGCAACCTTTTTACCTGTGTCTATGAGAACTGCACGTATTTGTCTTCTTGTCACTTCTGTTGTCGTTCTGCTTGGGGGAAATTTGAATGCTCCACCCATAGAGGCCAACCTTCAATGCCTATCTATAAAGAGTAGATTATCTTATATTTCTAAAGCAGATTCACCAACAGCCCTTACTCTAGGCACACACCTTCACAGACACGACTGGAGTCAATATAAAGCATGTTGACTGGGGTCGGCAAGATCGTCTTTGAAATGAAAGTTTACAGTGTGGTCTAAAATTGCTGATTTAGGTCTGAACTGATTTCCTTGGGTCGGATCAAGGTCATGATTCAAAGGTCAAGGTCAGTGAAGATTAAATGAAATATAGCCCAAGCGGGCAAAAGGTCCCCGTCTAGGAGGTATTTCTAGTTCGTGTAAAGAGATCCCTCGACGGGCAAGGTTTAGAAACTATTTCCATTAACTCTCTTATGGTCGCACCTTCTCTCGTAGTTCACTCCAGTAAACTCCAGACGATTTTATTCAGCTGAGAGTGTAATGAGAATTTTAACATAACCAAACCCTTTCATGTTCGGAATAAGTCTAGTGTTCTGTTCCAACTAACGCCAGACGATTTTTCAGAGGGGAGTTAATCACAGGAGTCTGATAGTGTTAAGCTCTTCTGCTGATGATTTAATCCAGCTCAGACGAGACCTCTCCCAGTGGATGAAAAACAAAAAAAAAAAAACAGTTCGCCAGAGTGAGTGCATGACGACACCCATTTTCGTGCAGGTCCAAGCCTGACGGTTCGCTGACGCGAGTAATTACCAAGATTTGTCCAGGCTTATTTTCCTGGGAGGATGAGTACAAGTAATTTACCGTAATTTTCTTCTCGTTATCTACAGAAGGAATAAGAAAAACGCCAATATTCTGCCTTCTGAATTACTAGTCCTTCCTGCCCAAAGAAATCTTAAGGCAAGGATATAACTGCACAAAATTATCATGAATTCCTCTCATGATTAAGACTTATTTTTTGGAGGAAAACAAGAGACACCGGAAGATTCTATCGTCTCGTTTTCTTGTAGTTCCTACAATATTAAGTTCCAGTTATCGTAGAAAATTGATTGTAAAGTCTGCTATGGAACGTACTCGACTGAGAATCACGAAAATATTTACAAGCAATCTTCTCCCTTAACTAAGACTTGTTTTTTGGAAGAACGAAAACCATAGGAGGCTTCTGAATAATCCTAATTTTTGATTTAAAAAAAAAAATCTACTCCCTGTCCTACTTCTCGACCATTTGTACGATAATTTTCCTCCACAGGCTATGAGGATCCAGCCTAAAAATTTCGTCCTTGCCGTTATAGTCCATAAATTTGCTTTTCCATCAGTGCAATATATCGCCGTCGTGGGTGTGATATACTGGCCAGAGAAGCATACTGAAGCTCTTCCTCTGATGTATCGGCGGTGGAGATATGTCAGGTGGTGGAGATAAGGAAATCTGTCAGTGGGAAAGATACAAGGTACGCAGGTAGGTCTTCATACATATATTCCAAACGTATGAGTTATGCCATGTGCCACTATGTTGGGAATAAAATGAGACTACTTTAATATCTTCTGAGTATTATAAGCTGCCCAGAGTTGCAAACTGAAACACTGACGTATCGCTGGTACAGTTATAGGCTACTAAGTGGTTAAATACATTGGTGGTTTCCATGCTGTGACTGCCAAACGTATGATGAATGTCTTGTCTCACACAGTTACGTAAACAGATGAAAAATGTCATATTTTATTTGTGATATACTGACTATGCTATTTCCACTTTCACTTGGCCCAAAATTACCTCCTCTCCATCTTGAAAACAAAGTTGCAGCAATAGATTAACACTGGAATATGAGGCTAGTTGCGAAAAATTAATATAGAAAAATTTTGTCTTTTCCTGTCATTGAGCTACGTGAAATAAGTTGCCAAAGGCGAAAATCCTGGCCAAATTAAGGTAAGAAGACTACAGAGAAAAGCACTGACACACTTCTTTGATATATTCATTGTGGAGATATGCTTAGCGGGGAAATGTCAAATGGTACGATAATGTTGTAGGTCTCATACTCTCGCTGCCAGACGGACACTGAAACTCCCTGCCTGACGGAATGAGATAAAAGGTTATGTTTTAGTCTTCCTGGAGTGTTAAACTGAGTAGGAAGGGATACTGATCTGAATTATTAGTGGTGGAGATGTGCCAAGTATCAAGAGGACGAAAACTTGTGTACATTCGCTGCCAGAAGAATCCACTGTTTGATGGAGTACAAAAAAAGCCTATTATAAAATCTCTTCCTGGAGTCCTATACTGACCAGGAAGGGATATCGAAAGTTTTCATTTGATATATTATTTTGGGCATGTGTTACGTGGTAAAATTAAATACTTTAGTGTCCTGTACTCTCGCTACAAGACGTTTTACCAAACTCTCTGCCTGGCAACATGAGATAAATGGTTTTAATTTCTTCACCTACATAAAAGTCAGTGCTGTCAAATTCACTACGCCCCAATGTTTTTCCATTAATAAGTCATGAAGGATAAACCAGCCGTACTTGTTGATGGGAAAATTGTTTTGATGCGACGGCAGGCTTAGCGTGTTGCATGCAAACATTTCATTTGCATGAGAGCTTCACCCACACGCGCTTCCAAATGTGGACACTAAAATAAAAAATGCGCTCAAATGCTCACTAACTTGACGTAAACAAACTTACATGCGACATTGCACCTCTGCCAGTGCATACCAACGCTATATCAAAGAAGGAGAAGACTTGGAGAGGGAAGAATGAGAAGCAGGAAAGTTGTGAAATAGCAGGAAGGGGAAACGGTAAAAATGATGTTAAACTTGGGGGTAGCTAAGACAAAAGAAGAAAATAATGAAGACAATAGGGAGGAAGAAGAGGGAGAGAGAGAGGGAAAGATGACAAGCAGGACACTTTGCGAAATACTCGTTGCTGGAAAGGGAAAGTGTACATAACGATAAAACTAAAAGTAGCTGTGAGAAATAAGAGAATTAAGATAAAGGGGGCAATAGGCAAAGACGGGGAGGAATGAGGAATAGGAGTGGTGGATTGTCGAAAGGGGAAATGAAAGGTATGATAGCAGTGACGAGTAATTACTAATAAAATGAAAATCTCTCTCTCTCTCTCTTTCCCAACTTACCTATCCATCCATCTGTCTGTCTGTCGCTGCGATGGGAAACAGAAGGGATACACTCAGGAATATTATAAACCATTGAGTAACGACGGAAAAGGAGTGAGAACAAAAGAACGTTCAAGGCCGCGAAGGAAGGAGAAAAATGGAAGACGAAAAAATGTTTAGTTGGAATCGCAAACGGAAGCGGAAAGAGGGAGGAAGCTAGGAATGGAAAAGGAGGAAGATAAAGTTTGGAAAAGAAAAAAGAACAAGAGCTCCAGAAAGATGCTTAATTGAACCAGCTAACAGATAGGAAGTAGTGAGGAAAAACTGGGAAGCGGAGAGTACCTAAGGGAACGGAAAGATGCAAGATTAAACGTGGAAATGTTGAGAGAGGAAACGAACCAAGATATAAAAATGCTTATGGCTTGCGATTTCTTTTACACTTTTACAGGAGAAACAAAAAAATATGTATTGGCAAAGAACAGACTCAAGACTGAAATGCTAAGAGTTTGCCAGCGTTACCTAGCACTCAGTAAGAACCAAAGAACAGGGTAAAAAAAAAAAAAATACAACACAGTACAAAAACGTAAAGGCAAGGAAAATGAGTGAAAAAAAATGGAAGAAAAGCGAAGGAACTGTGAAAAAGAAGAAACAAGGATGAACAAGCGAGAAAAAAAAATGGAAAATTAAAAAGATGGAAAAGGAAGAGAAAAAGAACAGGAGGAAAAGAATGAGAAAGAACAAAAAACAACAGAAGAAACCAAAAAAGAAAAAAAGCGTAAAGAAAAATCTAGAAAAAATTGGTTCCTGGAAAGTTTGCGAAAGGGTCAGGACTAAGTGGTAGATGGGAAGGGGAAATGGAATATGAGTGTGTAGAGAGCTGTAAAGGGGCGATGATTGGGTGGAAGAGGGAGGAGGAAAGGAGAGGAGGCAAAAACCGAAGGGGAGAAAGAGGTGGAAGAGGAAGAAGTGGAAGGGATGGGGAAAGGAGGGAAGGCCGAGGGGAAGAAAGAGGAGGAGGAAGAGGTGGAAGAGAGGGGGAGGGGAGGGAAAGATCGAAGGGGAGAAAGAGAAATGGATAGAGGATATTAAGTAAAGGAAGTGGGAGAAAGGAAGAAGGGTGGAGTGCGTGAGGAAAGGAATTAGTAGAGAGGGAGAGGGGGATGAGGAAAAGAGGGGGAGAAAAGGAGGAAAAGGAAGAGAAAAGGGAAACAAGGAGAAAGGACAGGGAAAGGGAAGAATACAGGAAGGAGAGAGGGAGAAAAGGAAGAGGAGAGGCGATGTTAGTGTACAGAGCTGTAAAGGAAGTGATGACTGGAGGAAGTGAAATAGCCGGAAGAGAAAGACCAGGAAGAGAATGACCAGGAAGTGGAAGGTGGGAAGGAGTGAGAGTAAAATGAATATACGAACGAGAAAAGTTACAGGAGGGAGTGAGGAGAGAAGGAAAGAAATGATGGAGAGGGAGGGAGATGAGAGGGAAGTGTCGATGGGATGAAGGAGAGGGGAGAGGAAATGGAAAGTATATGTAAAGAGCAATAAAGAGAGTGGTGATGGAGGAGGAGGAAGAGGAGGAGGAAAGGGAGTGGGGAAGAGAGATATAGTGGTAATATAGAAAAAGTGGTAAAAGAGGCGATGGAAAGAATGTAGAATTACAAAAGGAACAATAGCTCGGAGGAAAACATAATGAAGAAGGGAAGGATGGATGGATGGACGAGGGAAGGAGAAAGGGTACGATGGGAGTGAAGGAATAGGGAGGAGTGACGCATAGGGAGGAGGAAAGGGAGGAGGGAAGGGGAAGAAAGAATAGGAAAAGGAGGATGGCAGGGAGGGAATGGAAGAGGGAAACTGTATGGGAAGGAAGATGGAGAGGAATGGGGGAAAGAATGACATGAAGAGGAGAAGAAGGGTTACAGGAAAGGACGAAATAATAGGGCAACTCGATGGCTCGGTTGGTTTGGCACTGACCTCACGTTCGGGGACGTTCTGGAGTGCTTCGATCCCCACTGATTGCTTCCGAGTTTGTGGGGTGGACACTCACAAGGTAACACCTATCAACAACAACCAAACAACCAGATCTGTACCATACTACTACCACTATCTTCTATTTCATCCTTTCTTTCCTACCAAACAACCATCTCCTACCACTGGATTCTATCTGAAGGAGAGAGGGAGAGGGTGAAAGGAACATGAAAAGAGGAAATGGGAAAGGAAGAAATAAAGGAGAAGGAGGAGGGAAGAAAGAGGAGGGGAAAATAATGGAATCTAAGAGGATAGGAAGGAGAAAAAGAAAAGTAAGTGGAAGAATGAGATGCAGGGAAGGAAAAAGGCAGGGAGGAGAGGAAGGAGGAGACGGAGGTAAGAAGGGGGAGGGAGGATAGGCAGGTGAAATATGAACGGAGCGTGAACGAGGAGGTGGACGTGAACGGAAAGACCAATGAAGAAAAAAAAAAGAGAGGAAAAAGAAAGTGAATCAATAAACATCCAATTCCCCTGAGGTGCTGGGGCCCGAGGCTAGGCTGGGGGGATGTAATCAGAAGAAGCTGTGTATCATGCCCTCCCTTCTTTATTCCCTCCTCTGTCCAGAGCTGCTATAGTATGTTCACCCTTACTTGGCCTAGATATTCGTCCCTTGCAGCTTTTTCCACGTAGCTCTATGGCAGGTTATGAAACTGCTTCAGGTCTTCAACCTTTCCATAGCACTTCCTCGTGACTGGCACCATACTCATGTAAATCTACTGGACTATTCAGAGTTCAAGAGGAAGAGACTTCAGCATCTTGTAAAGATGAAGTGAAAAAGAGGGAAGCCTCGTAAGGGTCGTAAGGTCTGTGTATCTATGTAACTCTCTCTCTCTCTCTCTCTCTCACCGGATCCCCCTTTTTTCTACCGTGAGAGTAGGTGGGTGAGTTTCCTAAGCTTAGGTTCAGATCCCTGAGATAATTTGATTAAAGCTGACGAGGGAGGGAGAGGAGAGGAGAGGAGAGGAGAGGAGAGGAGAGGAGAGGAGAGGAGAGGAGAGGGATGTGGAGCAAGAGAGTAGAGGAGAGAGGCCAGGAGAGGAAAGGATGGGAGAGGAGAGGAAGGGGATATGAGAGGGAAGGATAGGAGAGAGAAGTGATAATCAGAGGGCGATGCGAGGAGAGAGAAGCAAAGTGTGTAACGCATGAGAGGAGGAAAGAGAAGAGATGAGAGGAGGGCAGGACTTGGGAGGAGAGGGCTTGGGAGGAGAGGAGAAGAGAAGAGGAGGCGTGATGAGGATAGAAAAGAGATGCAAAGGGTGTAAAGAAGAGGAGGAGGAGGAGGGAAGTGATCATTTGAAAGCGATACGAAGAGAGAAAGAGGTAAAGGTGCAGCGGAGGAAAGGAGAGAAGAGAGGCGAAGACAGAAGCGAAGGGGAGAGGAGAGGACTGTAGGGCGGAGAGGTGTGGAGAGGAGGGAAGAGAAGGGTGGACTGAAACTGCATGCGCTTCAGAACAGGGGCCATAAATGAAAATTAACACAGGTAAAAATGTGAATGTTTATATGTGCAAATACAAATATACAGAAACTGCTTGCACTCATGACAGGGGTAGTAAATACAGGTAAAATATTGTGTGTGTGTGTGTGTGTGTGTGTGTGTGTGTGTGCGTGTGTGTGAGTGTGTGTGTGTGATAGTAAATACAGGTGAACAGACAGGTAAACACAGGTAGGTATGTATATTTATGGGTACAGATATATACAGAAAACCGCTGAGCATATCGGACATAGAAACCTGAACGCGAAAAATTTTTAAACAGCCTTTAAAAATAGATAAACAGACGAGGAAAAGACAATTAAGACAAAAACTAATAATTCCTTGAAACTAACTGCTGACAAAGGATGGTAAAAAGGAAAATTAGTGAGTAGGTGAAAAAGTACTCAACATGGAGGGGATACGCAGCACACAGAAGCACTGAAAGTCAAGGGATTTTATGAAGAGTGAGTGAGGGGAGAATACGTAATGAGTGTTGGGTGAGAGACAGAGGGATATTAGATGAAAGACGGGGTATGGAAAAAGAATGAGCACGAGATGAAGTAAGGGAAAAGAGAGAGAAATGAGATAAGAGAGGGAGGAGGGAAAAGGAGACACCAGAAGGAAGGAAAAGGAAGAAATTGTATGTAAGATGAAGTAAGAAAAATGAGAAATCAGAAGGAAAAGATATGGATAAATGAGGTGAAAGACTGCCAGGAAAAAAAGAGAAAAACGGGTTAAGGAAAAGGAGGGCAATCAGAAGGAAAAAAGAGAGAAATTATATCAATGACAGGGTATGAAAAGAGGGAAAGAATATTAAAGTAAGTGGGGAATTTAATGTGTAAAGAATCCACTTAAAATGAAAAACTAAGAGGGTAAAAATGATGATAACTGGGTAAGAAAGACGCAGGAGGAAAAAGGGAAGAAAAAGAAAGATGAAAAGTACAAGAGGAGGACTACAAGTTTTGAGAAGCATAAAGTCAGAGTTATAAGAGAGAGAGAGAGAGAGAGAGAGAGAGAGAGAGAGAGAATAAGCCAGGATAAACAGGGATGAAAGGAAAGGGAGGTGAAAGAGGATGATAAGACCGAAAAAGGGGAAAGAAAAGCGCTGGATGAAAGAGGGAGAGGGGGAGAGAGGGAAGAGGAGAAGGAAGGGGAAGGGAGGGAGGGAGAGGGGGGGGGGGGGGGGGGGAAGGAATACACAGGTGGACGTTATGGGAGGAAGGAGAGGAGGGCAGAGAAGGAAGAACGAGAGGAAGCGAGAAGCAAGGAGTGGAAAGGGATTAAGGAAGACGCCAGAAGGATGAGAAAGAGGAGGATTAAAGAGAGAAGGAAAGAGGGGACGAGAGGGGAGGAATTGTGAGGTATGAGAAGAAGATGGAGAGAGAGAAGAAAGAGAAGGGACAAAATGAAAAAAGGGAAAGAGGGGAGAGAAAAAGAGGTACAAGAGGAGGAAAGGAGAGGGGAGGAAAAAGTGAAAGCTGGGAGAAAAAAAGAGGGGAAAGAATAAAGGAAAAGAAGAGAAGCAAAAGAGGGGGAGTGAAAGGAAAGGACAAGAGGAAGGGAGGTAATAAATGAAAAAGTAAAAAAGAAGGGGGAAAAGAGAAGAAAGGGGAGACGAGTGGAGAGAGGAAACAGACAGGTAGATAGCAGGGACAGAAAAGTGACAGGTTAGAAGAGAAGAGGAAAGAAGAGCAGATTGGGAGAAAAGGAAGAGAGAAAGTAGGTGGGATGTAAAAGGTGCCGAAAGGGATCCCAGGTGGTATATAAAATGAATAGGGTCGCTTTTCCCGTCCCTGCCCCATAGAACGATGGAAATAAGAGAAAGGGTACAACGAGAAATGGGTATAAGAAAAGGAGAACAAGAGAAAAAGAAAGAGGACAAGAGGGCTGGACGAAAAAAAAAGGAAAAAACCATCTCTGTCCCTATACAAAGTTGGAAATAAGAGGATTTAAAAAAAAGGGGGTGGGGGAAAACAGAAGGAGAACAAGAGAGGGCAATAGGAGAAGGGGGGGGTAGGACGAACGAGAGGAAAGCAAGCACCGTATGTCTCTTTGGAAAGCTGGAAATAAGAGAAACGGAACGAGAATAAGGGAGAGAAGAAAATATGAGAACTTGATGGGAATAAAGAGGGTAGGCATAAGACAGGACAGAAAGAGAGAAGAAAACAGACAGACGAGGAGAACAAGAGAGAGAAAGGAGAGATGAACGAGAGATAGGAGGGTACTAGATGAGGGGAAAGGCCAGAAAGAAGAAAACATAATACAAGAGAGAAGAGAAAAGGAAAGAAAGGAGAAAGTGAAAGTGAGGAAATGAAAAGAAGGCCGAGAGAGAGAGAGGACTGGACAAGACGGAAGGAATGAGAAAAGGAAGACAAGAGAAAGGGAGAGAAGAGAATACTGGGATAAAGATAGAGGGGGTGGGGGGCGAAAGGAAAGGAGACAGAGGGCGAGGAGGGGACGGCAACTGAAGGAAAGGAAAAGGCAAGAAATTGGGAGAGACGAGAAAAGAAAACAGAAGGGAGAGGAGAAAAGGGAGTGGACCGAGAGAGCAGGAAGGGAAGAGATGGGGCCTAAAGGTATCCCGGATCTGTTATACAAAATGAATGGGGTGGGTCTGGTTCATCCCTACCCCGTCCCTTCACACACGTGGAATATTCAGCCTTCTTCACTCTGCATACCTCTCACCTGGTCCTGACGGTGGGGGCGATGGTAGTGAAAATGTTAGTAGTGGTGGTGGTATTTTGACTGAGGTTACAGTGGTAGTGATGGTAGTGGTTGTTTTTGTTTTTGCTGCTGTTGTTGATATATTCATTTAAAATTATATTAAGCATACCATCAAAATCGATAAAAAAAGATATCAAGAGCATACAAGATAAACAGACCATGCAAGATAATACAGAATACTAAATAATACTAAGGTGTAATACTAATAATAAAGCGATTAGGAAGAAAGTATTTCAGATCCACGATATTATACTCCCTGAGGAACTATCCAGCACAGAAATTAATCTCCAAATAAACGCATTACCAAAGTCAAGGGAACTGAAGTGCGTTGTGGTTCTAAATTTAGGACGAGTAACGCAAGGGGTAATATAGTCGTTTGTTTTCATCTGAGAGAACTGGGCCACTCTCACAACCTGCATAATAAGTCATGGTTACAATTTCGATGAGTCTTGGTTATGAGGTAGGAATGAGTCTTCCTGATTACTAGTTAAATCAACCCTCCAATCTAGCTACACCGGCTCATTAAACCAGCTGTTAAGGACCTAGATATCTTTGCTATGTCAGAGTGAACGCGCTATAGTAAAGCGGTACCAATAGTAGAAGCAGTACTAGTAATTTCACCCCTCAAGCTCAAGCGAACGTGAGCCCACTGGACAACAGGCTGAAGCTGCCCACCTTCTGCCGGGGATAACATGGCAGCCACCCAGTCTTATCTGTGACACCAAACGAAGGCGTCCCTCTCCAGCACCTCGTCCTAAGGTTGCTGTTTTTGCTTAACCTTGGTCTGTCTTGCCGAGAAAACCCGTCGATCACAAGTAATGACCAGTTTCTATGGGGCCGTCCTAAAAGTACAGCACAGTACATACACAGCGTAGGGATCCGGTGCCCCCTTGTGGTAGACAGCGCCGCACCAAGGTTAGACACCAGGGTCCTTCCCACGGCAAGGTGCAGGAAAATATTAGGAAGTTTGGCTCGCAGGTGAGTGTACAGTGCCACGACACGTAGGCTCCCCGTCATCACCTCCTAAGGTAAGAGAGGCCCATGCACTCCATCAGGGAGGTGTTTTGACATCCGGGGTAATAAGTAGGACTCGGCCACGGCACGTCGACTCATAAATCGGCCATAAGTCAGCCGGGGAAAGAACAAGGCGTGTGAAAAACGGGTGTGCGGGGTTATAAAGGATGGAGGCGAGTGGAGTGGTGGAGGCGGTGAGTCAAAACAGAGCCATAAGATACCCTGCCTCCTGTCGATACCCGCTAGACGTACACAGGAAGACAGACACAGGCTGGGACACACACACACACACACACACACACACACACACACACACACACACACACACACACACATTCAGGGACATTTATGGATACATACAGAGGCTGTATACACTCACACGTACAGAGTTGGACTTGTACATACACACTAGCTGGCACATGCAGTACACACACACCCCTGAAGAAATACACACCTGTACACACATAAACATAAAATACCATGATTCTCTCTCTCTCTCTCTCTCTCTCTCTGACCCCACCTGCCCACACACCAACATATTCTTTTTTCATCATAACACTACTATCAATGAGTTCAGTCCTCCGTGAAGTCCCTCTATAAGCGTACCGTTGCCAGTACCGTTGGCCAGTAACATGATTATCAGCTTTACTGTTGGTAATAACGGGAGGGGAAGTAATATTTATGCATATGAATTGTGAAGCCTCAATGCCCACGGCTCTAGGCCCGATCACATACACGGAAAATATGTATTGTGTTGTAATCTGTATCAGTGTGGATGTATTGGGCTCAGAGTGGTGGCTGCTGATGTTCAATGCTCTCTCTCTCTCTCTCTCTCTCTCTCTCTCAGTATGAAGGAGTTAACAGTTCCTTTACACTGCCTA
>JAGKTI010019474.1:6596-16962 GCA_018397915.1 Birgus latro | reverse complement strand
ATTATTATTATTATTATTATTATTATTATTATTATTATTATTATTATTATTGCTACACTCAGTTTTATCGAGCATATGGGTGAGTTTTTTAACTGGAGGGGTTAAGTATAGCATTCGTTTACCCTTTGTGTCAAGGTCTCCCCCAACCTGAACAACCTGAATAAGAGTTATATTATAGAAGAAACTAGTGTGGGTGTAACAGTTTGAAGGAAAAACACCATAGGCAGACAGCCAGGATTTATTGTAAGATTCTGGATCCTGTCTCTGCCTATGGTGTTTATCATTTATAAAAGAGTCAAGTGGAAGAAAGAACAGAATTAAGATGAAGTGCCCATAATGAAGGGGTTACTCAGTATTGGAACACATTACATAACTTGCCATTGTTCTTAATAAACGCTATGGTTTATACGGATGTGAACCCAGTGAACTGCAGGCCTAAGCTGCTCTTTTCCTTCAGTCCACCATCCTTCTTTTAGGGGATAGGGAGAAAGTTGAGGGATGTGCCACTGCCCAGTTACATCAGTGCCACATGAAGGCATCCCTCGCCAGCACAAGAGTATTCAGTGAAGGGTTAATACAACTTACATAGTATTTATATTGATGTCACATTACTTCTGTAGTTGGCTCAAGAACAAACATTTAATTCATACACATCCAGTCACATCAGATATATTTTTATTCTAACTTGCAGCCTTGAATATGCACTAATTTTTGGAGTAGCTAATATTTCCCTATCCGTTATCCCTCCCTTAAAAATCATGTTCTCTTAATATTGTAATTGTTTAGGAACAATTATATAGCATTGTTAGAAATTATATTACTCTTGCTATCTCCAGACTGCTTTATTCAGCTTTTAGAGAAACTTTTCAGACTGGAGAGGTTAGATACAGCCTTCATTTACCATTGCACTCCAGGATTTTTCCCAGATGCCTTTTGAAATCTGCTGGGGGTAGTAGCAGTAAATCATTAACATATGTCACTGGATTGGAGAGGTTAATATATTTTCAGTGGAAGCCTGTGTTATTTAGTTTCTCAGTAACAAAGACTTATACCAAAAAACAAATTAAAAAAAATTGTTAATGATTAAGCCTTGATTATAATACAATACTTATACTTTATATTGAAATATGTTTACAAGTAGATTCAGATTCTCTCTCTCTCTCTCTCTCTCTCTCTCTCTCTCTCTCTCTCTCTCTCTCTCTCTCTCTCTCATTTACTGTAAAGACAGTAACTACAAAGCAGATATAGTTTCTTGTAGGTAGTTTGCTAAAGAAGTGAATTATGTTAGAAGGTCAGCTGTCAATCAGGCTAGGAGACAAGACAGTGACCTTGGAAACAATAATTTTCCAATACAATAAAGTTTGTTAATGGAAGTGCATTGGAGAAATTAATTACTGTATTGAAATTTTAATTGTAAGTTTCATAGTGATTACTCTTACTTTTTTTTCAATGGTCACTTATGTAATATGAAGGAAATACTTTCAGATGTTGATTGTATAATTTATAAAGGCTCCAACAAGCTTGCATGCCTCGGGTGTGGTCACCTAATGGTGACTGTCCAATCTGCTCAATCTCAGGCAGCCTCCTTGTTCAGTCTGATGATGTATTTAGTTTGTTCTTACTTTCTCCAGGTAATTTTATTCATGCCTGGACAGTCTTTTCAAAATGGAGGAATTTGTAGAGCTTTCATAAGATACCTTCAGTATGAGAGGCCATTCTTAACTTGAATAATGTCATTGGAAGTCACAGGAGTAAACCCTACAATGGCCACAGAATCAAAGGGTTGAATGTTGTCATTCATTAGAGCTGTTAATCAAATAGCTAACAGATTATTAGGCTACATGTACCTTTCGTTAACACATTCACTGCAAAACATATCCCTTAATTGCAGAAAGTATGAAGATGAGAAAATTTTTTATGAAAGATGAATCTGATTGTGTCATTATTTTTAAGTAGTTTGATACTGAAGTGCTTCAGTATATGTGCTGTATGTTAGTTTTGTGCTTATAATCTCACACCCATCATCATTTCTACAGAGTAATTTTCCATTATGTGCATCAACATACTTGTGTCAAGGGGTCTGACTTTTTAAGGCTCAGGCATGCTTGCATGTGTCAGCCTTTGTCTGTGCCACTTGATCTCTAGCAGTCTATCTTTTCCGTTGCCTATCCCTTGAGGTCACACTGTATGACCCTGTCGCAGATAATTTTTGGCGTGTTTCTTGGAACTCTGCCCTGCACTGCCTCACCTCACACTCTCCTCACCTAGTTGTCATTCTCCATCTTCACAACATGACCAAACCATCCCATTATACACCCTTATCACAATACTAATACATTCAAGTCCAAACTTTCCTGTCAACTTTTATTTACAGTCCTTAACCCCCCACCCCCCCATGCCTTTTTTTCAAGGGCACACTATACACATCCGTTAAATCATTTTCGTCTCTGTACATTTCAGCTTACAGATATCTTCTTCCTTTAATGCCCAGGTCTCAGTACCAAACAGCATTACATTCCTAACACATGCTGTATACAAGGAGCCCTTAGTGCTAGGGGAAGCCCTTTCAGTGTCAGGAGAGGTAGAAGCTCCAAGAACATCTTCCAGCTGCCCCATACCTAGCCATAGAGCTAGCTTCAACTCCACCTGCAGCACATAACATGTCCCCGAAATAACAAAACTCATCCACACACTCAAGTGACTCTCCAGCATGTTCAATCCTTTCCCGCCTCTGTTCATCTCCATATACTCCTCTACACACCACACACACAGAATCAGCACCATTGTTCAGCTTACCACTAATACATCTTTTATGCACCCACACTTTACAAACATTGCGGATGATTTTATTCAACTTGGGACAGACCTTTGGTAGTGAAGGGGTTAATGAAGGCTGAGTAGGGAGGCTGCTAGAGATCAAGCAGCATGGAGAGCTGCCATTAAGTGATGAAGGCCAGCACATGCAAGCATGTTGGAGCCTTCATAAACAGTAGAATACGATGATGATGGTCTAATTCCTACAGTTTGAAAAATCTCTCCAAAGCTGAAAAAAGTCAGCGGGAGGTGCCAAGAATAAAATGGAAAATACACCTCTTCCTCTCAGTATAATTCAGCCTTGTGCGTGAACAACCTCATCTCTGGTAGTGTTGACCCCTAGAATTTGATGACTCATTTTTCATTTTCTGGCTCCCACCAGACAGATTTATCCAGTTTAAGTAAGCACCCGGATAGTGAAAGATCCGTGAAGGTTGCATCTAAGCCCTCCAGCTCAAAAAGCCTCTAAAGTTTAACAGATTTCTGTAAGTATCAGGAAAATAATAGCAAAATTTTTCATGGATTGAAGGAGTATATGCAATCTGTCAATATTACGAAGGCATGAATAACACAGAGGAGAGTAGAAGTGTGTAATGTGCAAAGTAAATTTCTTAGGAAGTGCTAGAAAACTTTCAGAGCTTATGAGAAAATGTGGCATATTTTGAGAGTTTAAGATTTCTTACATCCCACATTGATTTATTCTAAGCGAGAGATGGACCGAAAAAATACCTGGACCAAGGTCATTGAGTGTGACCTCAGGGATAAGGGACTGAATGCAGAAGCTGCCAGAGAACCACCATTAGGTGACCAAGGCCAACACATGCAAACCTATTGGAGCCTTTAAAAACTAAACGATTACCCTTTAGCATCCTCAAGTATGTTGTTGATACAAACTGTGTCGATATTAAAATGATGTACATAACATACAAGGGAATGTTAAGGTGAAAATTCTAAATAAATCACCAAGAAAGAGGTGCAACAAAGCCTTTTGTACCACCTAGAGGGTGCTGGAGGGGGATGCCTTCATGTTATGGCACTGATATAGCCGTGTGGCTCCACTGCCCAGTTATACATGCATCCCTCAGCCCTCTACCTCTCAGAAGAAGGATAATGGGCTGTAGGGAAAGTGGAAGTTCACTCTGCAGTGCACTGGGTAAAGATTTCAGATGTGCTTAGATCCACAACAACATCCTCCTCCTCCTAGAGTGTGGCCCTAAATCCGAAGGAGTCCTTATAACCAGAATTACACTGTAATGAGCTAGTTAGGGTAGTGGCGTGTGTAAGCTAATAGAATGGAAGATGATAGTAATAATTTTACATATTTTTTTTTATTACTGTAATTACTGGTATATTAATATTTCATTTGCTATGGTTCAGTACTTTTGATGTAGTGACTGAAACAATACTGCAGGTTTTTGTTTTGGTTAAAAGGTCTGTGGTTAGCCTCTTCAATTCCAGAATGTATTTTTCCATTTTATTCTTGGTCTTGAGAAATGCTGGAGAGGGACACTTACATGTGATGGCATTATTAAAATCAGGCCGCTTCATTGCCAGGTTATACAAACATTCCTCAGCTGTCTCCTTGTCCCCTGAAAGAAGGGTAGTGGATTGCTGGAGGAGGGCAACTTCAGTCTGTAGTTCACTGGGTTTACATTCAAATGAGCCTGGGGCCACAGCAGCAGAAGCTATTTCCAGATGATTTTATTCAGTGTGGAAGAGTGCCTCTGTAGTAAAAGAGATTAGGGAGTCTGTACATAACTTCTCCACTTTGACAAGTCACTTCTAAACTGAATAAAATCATTTTTATTTAGCAAGAATAGATGTAGTTGCAACTCCAGGCTCAACTGAATGTGAACCTTGTGGACTGCTGGCTGAAGGTGACCCCCTCCTGCAGTCCACCAGCCTCCTTTTGAGGAATAGGGAAGAAGCAAAGTGATACAGTATATGCTTAGCCAGGCATCTGAGCCACACAGTTATATCAGTGCCACCACATAAAGGCATCCCCCCCCCCCACACACACACACAAATAATAGTAAAATAAAAAAATGTAATTAGCAGGAATAAAGTGGAAAGATATATCAATGGGGTGAAGTTAAGATTTAAAAAGAAAAAAAAATCTCTTAGTTGGCCATTTTGTGAGCTCTCAGTATTTTGTAGGTGAGTGTTCATCCTTGACCCATATCCATTGCTCATGAGTCATTTCCAGTGTTGTTAGGATGGGGAAGGCACCTGGTGGTTAAGTGGTTAGAAAGCCCCAGTTGGAGTGATGGCCAGGCATAGGATTGGTCTACCAAGAGGTGACTGGAGGTTTTCCGATCATGTAATGCCATCAGGGGAAGTAGGCTAGTCATCTACCCTTAAATGCACTGGACTACATAGTCTACCCTAAGGCCCCTACACCCTGAGAGGGGGTAATATGGGATGGGCTGTTATCATTATTGTTAATCCCTTAAGTCTGATGATGATTTTTTTTTTTTTAAATAGAGAGAAATGTCTTTGTATGGTGGCACTGATATAGTTGAACTGCTTTGTTGTCCAGGTATACAAACATCCCTCATCTTCCTCCCTATCCCCTAAAGGAGGATGGTGGACTGCAGGAGGAGGACATCTTCAGCCTGCAGTCCACAAGGTTCATGTTCAGTTGAGCATGGGGTTTTACCTACTAGTATTTCTGTATCTAACCGTTCCTGTAAAAAAAAAAAAAAAAGTTAGCTGAAATCAACTGAAAATAGCATGAATTAAAAAAGAAAGTCATCAGATGGAAAGGGTGAATAATATGGGAGATGATGATGATGATGATAAATGCCTTAGTTATGACGTGTGGCGTGGTCCTCTCTTGTGCTTCACACCTCATGGGGTTACACAGCCCAATATATACGCTTATGGGTTGTATTTTAAGTGGTTTTGGAGGTTTTGTAATGCCTCTCCCATGATTATTTTGTGTACTGCACCTCAATATCCTTTTGAATTTTACTGATATAAATTTGTGAGTATTAAAGTGATATAAATAGCATGCAAGAGAATGTTATGGTATGTATGACATCGTAGCATCCTCTTGTTAATTATTGATGCTGTGTTGATATTAAAAATTATATAAATTTCATACCAGAGAATGTTTTGTTTTCGTCTCATGTTGCTGATACAAATTACAGTACTGAGTATTAAAGCAACAGAAAAAACATGCAAAAGAATTGTGATGTGAGATGCAAAATAAATGACTAAGGAAGAGGTGGTACAAAGTCTCCTGTGTCACTTGGAATGTGGCTCTTGTGTCATTTGTGTCATCTATTGAATAGCCCATTGTACTTGTTTTTTTTTTTTTAAGTAAGGAAGTTGGCAGGATTTTGTTCTTGTTGATTTACCTATTTTTGTTTTCTCATAGGAGAATAATATACTATAATAGTTGCTGTATTTTAGTCTCTTGGACTAAAAAGAAGTATTATCATGTTTGCTTCTTTAAGAGAAAAAGGATTTTGCTCCCATGGGGCTGTGTTATACTGTTCTGTAAACTAATGAATAAAACTGTAAACATTGATACCTTGTCAGCATTGCCTCAGAGCATGTTATGTTAATGCAAATTATTTATCAGCGTACAGTATCGCACTAGAGCTGAGTTATATATTTTTTGCATATACAGTAATAGAATTTTTCTTTCTTATGGAAAAGTTTTGAGTTGTACATATTTCAATATTTGATATAAGGGGGGTACAATGGCATTGTAAATAGTGTAAAGGTTCTAATTTGAACACAAGTATTTATATTATTCAATGATTCATTGAATTTAATACTTGTTGCCTGATTGAGAGAGCACTGTCCTAAGTCATTCAAAAGAAAAAATATAAATTGATCAATGTGAGTTTCCTTTTACCATTTACAGGTAGTAACACTTGAACAGCCATACTGTGTAGACAAAACTTGAATGGAATGCATACGACTAGTCCAATATGACCCATTATAGGTAAAACCTGAATCTCAGTAACAAATATTTGAGGCAGTTTATAGTTACTTATTGTGTTAGGTGGGGGTACTTACTGTCCACCCACTCAATGTAGCTGTACAGCTTGAAGGTGACTGCACTGAATGCCAAGTCAAATGATTTCTTATAATCCAGGAAACCATTTACAATACGTCATTAAGCAGTACCACATAACCAAATGACACTTGGTGGTCTAGTGGGTTAAGGCTGCTTCAGTCAGATGAGGTATAAAAATTTACATCCAAGGGAAGGTTGAGATTTTTTGCTTACATAATACCACTGATGGGTGGGTGTGTTTCTGCAGTTATCACCTTAAATACCAGTAATGGAACTTAGTAGCCTACGCTCCTGATGGTGCAGAAAAAGATTTGATGAAAATTAAGAAAGTAAATAGTGGTAGATGGTGGCGATCGTAATCCACTCGCGATGTAGTGCTGCTTCCTTCTTCCCAAGGTGACAAGGGTCAGGGTGGCTCAGTGGTAGAGCGTCTGACTCGGGAGCGGGGGTTGTGAGTTCGAGCTACGCCTGGTAGTTGCCATGCCAGGAGGGGTAGCGCCCTCCTGTCACCTAGCAGAGTTGTATGACCTAATTAAAGTCTAGCGAGGGGGAACATTCCCCCCCCCTTTTTTTTAAGGTGACTTTACACAAAGTGACAAAACATGGTTTTCTGGAACCCATGAGCCTGAATATGTTACTTCAGTTGTGTGTGAAATGAGCCAGGGGAAAACAACTAGAAGTAAGCTATGTTGGATCTAGAGTTCTAGTTGTCTAGAGGTAAGGGTAAAGGTGGGCACATGCTACGAGATGCTTATCCATGCTGCACATCTCTAAATTAAGCATTTGAACCCATGGCAGGTTATTCACCCACTCCCAGGGTAAAAGGCCACTGCACCATCCAGGTTACCATAGTTGTGTTACTCCTAATGCTCATTGTACATAACCTACAAAGGCTGGATATACACTCCCACGTCAAATGGCGCCAGCTACCTGCACCAGGATTCAAACCCTGCTGCTGTCAGATTGGCAACTTCGTTACTGGTCCAGCCCCAGACCCCTGTGCTTCTGATGGGGCGACACTTTATTTGAATGATGACAAACAAAAACTGTCACATCGGTAATGTCGGCCATAACAAAAAGTCTAGATAAATTCCGGTCGCTGTTTCTTACATTAAAAAAAGTTTATAGACGGTAAAATTAGGCTTGTGTATTATTAAATAATCCTATCCAACGTAATAAATTAAAGGGCAATATAACGAATTGGGAGATAAATTTCGAGCCATCGAGTGACCGAACCGAGTATACAGACGCGTTGCGATTTTCAACTTAGACGCCATCTTGGATTCTTGGCGAAGGGCGGCAGGAGGTGGTGCGGCACACTCTTCGTTAGTAGTGGAATATTGGAGCCATTCATCCACGAAGCAACACTGACCTTTAGCACGAGACAAGTGAGGTGCCGAGGGTGAACAGCTAAATCAATGCTGCTGCTGCTGCCTTGACTTTGTGTGGATTTGGCGTCTGTTTTGGGCTGGTCGTTATGCTTTGCCTAATAGGAAAGGTAGGTTGTTTATGCCAACTGTTCACGGACAAGCTTCTGATCAGTGTTGTCGTAAACTGAATTTTTAATGTAAACCTGTGGTGGGATTCTGAACCATATTTGGTCAGTACCATACCATAAGTTTTCCCAGCAGATAAGGAGAGTAATGCAGTTTTTTTTTTTTTTTTTAATCTGGCAGGAATAAATATTAGGTGAGAATTATAATCTGAGTGCAGGATCTCGTGTCTAGTTCATTTTCTGAAATAAAACCAAAGTTCGGACGCGCTCAGTAGTACGGTAATGTAAGTATCCCAGATTCTTCCCATTTCTACCGAGTCCAAAAGTTTTCATGGGTCGTCATATAACTGTATAAATGTTGTCACAATCGTGCCCTGCATGAAAAAGTGTGGTCAATTTTCGGAAAACTACATTTCTCCATCCAGGAAATCTGATACAACCACGTTGTAGACCAAGTTATTCTGAATCTATTTCATTAAACATTTGTTTTCGGAAGTGTAAATTTAACAACGTTTTCTTCGGATTTCATTCGTTTTGGTGATAGGTTTGGGTAGGCCTGTCTCCGCAACCAGTGATTTCCGACAAAAATGAAGGTCAAATTCATTTAAATCACACTAAAATTGACCAGAAAAAATATTTTTGGTTTCGAAATGGTGAAATGTAGTTTTCCGAAAATTGACCGTTATTAAATTTACTAGTTATGCTTACAATTGCTTTTTGAGGGTTTTCATGCCCCAAGCCTACGAACATGGGCAGTTTTCTTTATGAAAAGAAGAAGGAACCAAAGGCTAGGAGCCCGCAAATCATTCGTTAAAAAAGAAAAAAAACGTATAATTTCTTTACCTACCCATTTTAGTGGTTTGGTTGCTTTAAGGTGGTATATTGGGAGGAGATTTAAGTGGAATTCCCATAGATTCTGCTTCCGATTTTTTTTTTTTTTTTTCTGTCGTGGTAGAGATTTTTAGCCCCGTGAATTTTGTCCACCTTCGTTCCTACCGTAGACGTAGGTCTTTATGGTGGTAGGTGTACTGGGAGGAAGATAGTAGGTATGACAGGTTTGACAGGCAGCGGGGTGGTAAGTGTACTGGGAGGAAGGTAGGTGTGGCAGGCAGATGTACTGGGAAGAAAGTAGGTTTAACAGGCAGTGGGGTGGTAGGTGTACCGGGAGGAAGGTAGTTTGTGTGACAGGCGGTAGGGTGGTAGGTGTAGGCTACTGGGAGGAAGGTAGTACGTGTGACTGGCAGTGGGAATGGAAATAAGACATTCTACTCAGGCATTCAGTTCCTGCTTTCTGATAGAAAGTGAGGTCCATTTTCTACACACTTTAAGGCAGAGATGCACCCTTCGTTAGTGTCTGAGCGGTTCCTCTGAACAAGTTTTCGCTGGACTGGTGTCTTACGTCCTGCTCCTGTTCGATGTGAGGAAAGTAAATATTGTAGTTCATGCCGGTTCTAGGTTATTAGAGCCTAATTGACAATTTTAAAAGTAAATTGACTTTAAAGGCTCAGTTGACGTTTTGAAAGGCTCATATACCGATTATAAGCAGCGATATCTCTAAACACGATAGTAGAGATAGTGGGCGGTCTGTTTTCCTCCCAAGCCTTTCACACAGAGGGTCCAACCTTGAATTTGGCTCTTGTATTTTATTTGAAACAAATTTTAGGCATTTGGCCTTTGGTTCTTTGGTTCTTTCTTCTTAAAAAAAAAAGAAATCGAAGTCTTCACTTAACACCATTTCACCGATTTGCTGGAACTTGAGTCGTCAATTAGAATCAGATACGGATTTGTCGCGTTGACTAAGACTTCTCCAATACAGCTGTTAATTTAGGTCTGTTCCTTGATGGGAGGGAGGGGGGAGTGATGGCAAGGCGAGGTGCTGTAGTACTCCCCCATACGAATGTTAACGTACACTTAGTTCCTTAAAAACAAGAGAAAGTGATCTAGTAATCCAAAGGTGTGCACTGTAAGTTCTCACCCAGTACTGGTACTTCTCTCTCTCTCTCTCTCTCTCTCTCTCTCTCTCT
>JAGKTI010019473.1:0-12946 GCA_018397915.1 Birgus latro | reverse complement strand
TGGCGAATCTTAAAAAAAAAAAAAAAAAAAAAAAAAACCCTCATCAGACTTGGGGTGGGAGCTGTTTATCAGTCTTCCCGCACAACAGGACGGCAACTCCTGACAGAATTGCTGGCGAGGGAACGACCGTCGGTTCTTCCCCGCCTGTTTCCCTTCTCCGGGAGCAGCATCACTGTGCGCCCGTCGGGCAGACGTGTGTGAGGGCGTCCGTTGACTGTAGCACCAGTCGAACACGGCAGTACTCCCGAGATGGATGGAAAGCTGATGACAGGGAGAGCTGGAGCTTCCGTTTCATCAGCTCTCGGGACTAGTTCCCGACCATCCGCCTTTGCTGAACTTTTTCAGTATTTCAGTTACATGGAGAGTAGGCCAGCATGCTCTCCATCACAAGTTTCTCTAACTGTCAACACCAAACTACACGCACAGTACACACTACACCACCTTTTCAAAATTAGAAAATGGCAAACAACAACAGTGCCTTGGAGTCCCCGGGGGGGGAACAAAATGCCCCCACCATCAGCCCCTCTCCCAGTGATGACTCATGCCTGGAACCACTGTCTGACTCACTTCTTCATTTCTGCAACATTCGAGGCCTCTCCTCTAACTTTCTTTCTGTAGAACACCACCTCTCCGCCTCTAAACCTCACCTTCTTTTCTTAACAGAGACTCAGCTGTCTGAGGCAACCGACAACAAACCCTTTTCTGTATCCTCCTACTTTCTCTATACTCATTTCAAAGCCAAAGGTGGCTCTTGTGTATATGTACGCAATGACCTCTCTTGCTCTCGTGTTCCTGAACTTGATATTTCTGAATTCTCTACTCTCTGGCTTCGGCTCTCCTGTCATTCTCTGACTAAATATATCTGCGCTGTTTACTTATCGCCTAATTCTACTGACTATAAATTTTTTTTTGACTATCTTACTTCTACGATGGAACACATTCTATCCATTTCTCCTTTCTCTGAAGTCTCTATTCTTGGAGACTTCAATGTTCACCACCACCTTTGACTCTCCTGATCCACCTGGTGAACAAGCCTACACCTTTTCTATCCTTAATGACCTAGAGCAACTTGTACAGCACCCTACCCGTATCCCTGACCGTCTTGGAGAGAGCTCCAACATACTTGATCTCTTCCTTACAACTAATCCTTCTGCTTAAACTGTTAATCTTTTCTCTCCGTTGGGCTCCTCCGATCATAATCTTATTATCTTAACCTGTCCTATCGCTCTTGTGCGGCCTGGGGACCCTCCAAAGAAACGCCGTCTGTGGCACTTCGGAGCTGCGGATTGGGAGGCCTTCAGGCAGTACTTCTTTGATTTTCCCTGGAATGATTATTGCTTCCATGGCCGGGAGCCATTTGCGTGTGCCTTACGCATTACGGAGGATATTCTCTTGGGCATGGAAGCATACATTTCTTTCTCATATCCTTTGTTTAATGCAAGAAAGCTTTGGTTTTATCACGCTTGTTCTAATGCTGTCCACAACAAGGAGAGGGCCCATAAAAGGTACCAGAGCCGACCCACCCCTGAATCACATCTTTCTTATGTTTCTGCCCAGAATCGTGCTAAGTCTGTTCTTCGTTCTGCTAAAAATAATTTCATCCACACTAAATGTTCTCAACTCTCCAGCTCGAATTCTTCACGCTCCTTCTGGCACCTTGCCAAAAATCTTTCTAACAACTTTACCTCATCATCCTTCCCTCCTCTTTTCTACTCTGATGGCTCTGTAGCTGTTTCTTCTACTGATAAAGCAGATCTCTTCACTCAGACTTTCTCCTCCAGTTCCACCTTAGACGATTTCGGTGCTGTTCCTCCATCACTTCCCCCCTCTGACTTCCTTATGGCTGACATTAAAATTTCTTCAGCTGATGTATTTACAGCCATCACTGGTCTCAATACTAACAAGGCATATGGGCCTGATGGGGTCCCTGCTGTTGTCCTCAAGAACTGTGCTTCAGCGCTTTCACCCTGCCTAGGTAAACTCATTAGCCTTTGTCTGTTAACTTGTACCTCTCCTTGCTGGAAGTTTGCTCTCATTCAGCCAGTCCCAAAGAAGGGTGACCATTCCCAACCCTCTAACTATCGCCCAATTGCTTTAAGTGTTCGAGTCTATTCTTAACAGAAAAATTTTAAAGCATCTTTCCTTTCACAACCTTCTTTCTGATAGTCAGTATGGGTTCCGTCAGGGACGCTCCACTGGCGATCTTCTCACCTACCTGTCGGACTTCTGGTCATCCTCCTTTCGGGACTTTGGCGAAAGCTTTGCAATTGCACTTGACATCTCAAAGGCTTTCGATCGAGTCTGGCATAAATCTTTAATTTCTAAACTGCCCTCTTATGGTTTCTATCCTTCTATCTGGGCCTTCATCTCTAGCTTCCTTTCTGGTCGTTCTATAGCTGCTGTTGTTGACGGCCATTGCTTTTCTCCTAGATCTATCAACAGTGGTGTTCCTCAGGGCTCTGTCCTATCACCAACTCTCTTCCTTCTCTTCCTTTTATTCATCAATGACCTTCTAAAAGTTGTACCTCTAACCCTATCCACTCATACTCTGATGATTCCAACCGTCACCTTTCCTTTCGGTTCCCGCAACGTCCGTCTCAGCAGTTACTTCAGCAAACAAGGGATGAGGCTATGACACACCTAATGTCTGACTTGGCTCGTATCTTTGACTGGGGTAAAAATAATCTTGTTGTTTTTAATGCATCAAAGACTCAATTCTTACATCTATCAACTCGCCAAAATCTTCCACAGGAGTACCCACTGATGTTTAATAATGTACAGCTCGCTCCTGCTTCATCCTTAAACATGCTTGGGGTTTCATTCTCTTGGGATTTATCTTGGAAGGAACATATTACATCTCTTGTGAAATCTGCTTCCAAGAGATTAGGTGTGCTAAGCCGACTCCGAACTTTCTTTACCTCTGCACAGTTGTTGGCTCTGTACACGGGTTATATTCGCCCCTGTTTAGAGTACAACTCTCATGTGTGGGGTGGCTCCTCACATACATCCCTTATCAATAGGTTGGAGTCAAAGGCTTTTCGTCTCACTAACTCTCCTCCTCTTACTAGCTCCCTTCAACCTCTGTCTCTTTGCCGCACTGTTGCATCTTTATCTTTTTTCTGTCGCTACTTCAGTTGCTACTGTTCCTCTGAACTGTCTGCTTGCATCCCTCCACCTCTACGATGGGCACATAGCACCCATCTAGCAACAACCTCTCATCCCTTTTCTGTCCAACTCTCTAAAGCAAGAGTTAACCGTTATTCCCAGTCCTTCATTTATGCAACTGTCAACTCTGGAGCTGTCTTCCTATGTCTGTATTTCCTACTTCCTTCAAAAGCAGGCATCTCGAAATGAACAATGGATCTTGAATCTGGTTCTCTTTTTGTATTGTTTTTGTTTGGAAGGAACAGTTTGCAGGCCCATGGCCTTTGGTTCCTTCTTCCTTGCATATATATAAAAAAAAAAAATGGGGACAGGGAGCAAAGCCCTTTCAACGACACCTGTCGGGTACACTGCGGCTGCATCAGCCCCCCAGCAAGAGCGAGGTAATGGCCGTCGGGCTTGCTTGCCCCACCAAGAGCATCTGTCGGACCTCACTCCTGCCACCCGTGGAGTGAGAGGCGTCTCGTTAACACCCGTCGGGTTTGCCAGACTCAGAGTGCACCCGTCGGGTCTCCCCCTCTCTCCCCTCCATCAGGGCATCTTGGCGACACCCGTCGGGCTTGCCAGACCCAAGGAGTACCAACTGGATCTCCTTTACTCTCGGCGTGGAGTTACTGCGGCGCCCATAGGGCCTGCCAGGCTGAGGGCGTGAGTTCCGGCTCCCTCTCCTCCACTAAGCCAGAAACTCCCGAAGGGGAGCTAGTCCCTTGCTCGGCCCACCCATCCTGCGGCCGAGTGGGACGTTTCTCTCCCCTACAGGTCCAGCATGTGGGGGACGTGACCAGCTGCCCACTTCCAGACGACCGACGCCTGACGGACTCCCAGGGGCGCCCAGGCTGCAGGCAACTCCTGACGGCCTCTCCCTCCTCCCGAGACCTCCTTCTTGGACTCCCCGGAGCCGCCCAGTGTTCCCTGTACTCCGACCACAGCCCGGGCCCTACATCGGGCCGCTCGCCTCCTGGATCTCTTTGGCCCTAGTCCTGAGGGCCCAAGGACTCCCAGTGTTGTCTCCTGGCGCGAGGTGATGCCCTCGCCCCCTACCGGCCTCCCTCCGACACCCGACACCCGCCTGACACCTTATCTTCCAGTGAGCGTAAGGGTCGTCACTTGTGTTCCTGCCGACGCTCCTGGCTCTGGTGATATACGTGATTCCCCTCAGTGATTCCAGTGATTCCCCCTTCCCTGAGTGAATCCCTCTTACTTCCCAGTGTACCGTGCTCCCCACTTTACCAACGAGCCCCACTGCCCCACTGTGACTTCTCCCCTTAATGGTTCCAGTGATACTCCCCTTCCCTGAGTGAATCCCTTTCCCCCCTTTCGACTCCCCTGTGCACCGCGCTCCCCACTTCGTTAATAAACTCCACTGTGATTTCTCTAGTGATCCTCAGTGTATTTATCAACGAGCCTCGATTCAGTGTCACTCTTAAGGTGTGAGGGAGAATAACCTCTGTCCGGAGAATAGGGCCAGAAACAGACCTGGATTAATTGTGCAGTCCCAGTACGGACATGTAGTGAGCCACAGACTCATCTTTTCCCAGTGTGCCACTCTGCTATTTATAGTATTATTCTGTTTATTGTGATTTAGCTCTGCAATTGCCATTGTAGAATTCCATAGTGTATTGTTTGTCTAAATTTGGTCAATAAATGTGTTGTACTGGTTTGCCTGTGTTTATGCCCTGTTCCTTCGGTCAATGTTCTAACCCGATCGTGCATTAAAAGGACCCTAACGCTTGTGCCTGTGACTTGTGGTGCGAGTAGTCGCGCCTTCAGACACGGTAATAAGACCTGTGGTTAAGCCTATGTATCTGCGGAGCGAGGAGTCACGCCACAAAAACACAGAGCATAACATTATTAATAATAAGAAATATTAACAGAACGTAATCTCTGGGTTGTAAAACCGCTTGAGTTAGTCATTAACGCTCTGCGGGTCTTCCTCTGCCTTTATCAGCGACAACTATTTTAAAAAGTAAAGAGCGCAATCGCTTTGGGGGGGAAATATTTCCCATTTGTTTTATGGAAGATACTACTTGTGATACTACATTTGATCCGTGAAACACTTTTTTATCATACAAATTAAATAATCTTCAAGATACCCCGGCAGTCATGTAACTTATGGTCATACCACAACTGCATACCACAACTGCATACTCCAATTCTGTGGCCCAGAATCTGACTGGCAGTCTTAACGATTGAATTGCAGCTGTTTTATAATTTAGCTATAATTCACATTATATGTGCTTTCGAAACTCAAGAACTTGCACTTTGTATGGTGTGTTTGTCCAGTAATGGTATTCAAAAATACAAATGAGTTCGTAGCTGTAAGAATCTTAGTGATTTTAAAAACTGCAATAAAAGACGGAATGATGTTCCTCTGCTTTTGGGAGGTTAACAGATTGTGAGTTACTCCAAAAGTCATCGTAGAAAAATATAAAGAGCCTTACTTCATAGAAAATGAATTGGATACAAAATTTGAGGGAAAGCCTAAATATATTCATTTGGATTTTGTGGTACACTGTATCTAGCCAAACTGTTTATCACTAAACAGATGATTTTTCTTCCTGTAATCTATTATTGCTTCTCAAAACAGATTCCATAATCCTGCATATCACACTAGGGAATTTATGAAGATCAGCTGTCAACTTCATAATTAACATTTCGAACCTTTTTTTCGGTATTTTAGAAAATTCTAAGGCACTTTTCATCTAAGGCATTTTCCTCGCAAATTATTTTTATTTTACTCTTGAAGATATCATTTAGGTTAGGTATGGTTGGACTGGTTAGGTTAGTGTTATGCTACGTATTTGTGGGACGGTTTCTCGCCCTCAAATACGCAGGCTAAAGTGGGTCCCTGTTCTAGACCGGGAGGTAACTCCTAAGAGCAGGACTGGACACAAAAACAAGGCAGTGGATATCACACATGTATTCTACACATAAGACACAGGACAATACATCATAGGTATTACAAAGGATTGCCGGGGGGGGGAGTGAACACTGTACACAATTGCTATCTGTCACTTTACCTTTCTTGGTTAAGTATGGTACTATTCACCCGACACTCGTGTGACATACAACACATAGCTTTGGACACAGGAATGGCTTTGACACAATCTCTAAAACCCGTATAGCACTGGACATGTATATCTTACTTTACACCTGTGACTCAGGCAACTGGCGGCCGAGCGTCTATCACGGGTAGGGTCGCGTGTAGAGGTATTTAACAGAGGGGGGACTGTGGTACTCGGTATGCCCGGGTTGGCCACGCGCCTAGGACAAGGGGCTGATGCAGATTTAACTGAACACAGGGGAGGGGGAGAGTAAACGCCCGCACAAGACACAAGGGTACACAGGGGGGAGGTCTAGGTTGTCACTGAGACGGCAACGGGACTCTTCCTTTCAATATAGGTCCGGCCTCGTTCTATCTACCGGCACGTCCAATCTTATTCGGGGTTCCTGGTCACTTCACTTGAGGACACACGGTAGGGAATCACTCGTAAGATCCTGCAGATGCACACTAGAACTGAGCTTACGGGTACAAACACACATATATCAGTAGTCCACTCACTTGGGCGACACTGATGGGCCCAGGGCGATTCCTCCGTCAGGAGGGAGCAGGGGCGGAGTGGCGTGCTCCTGGGCAGGGTCCCACGCGGGGCTGTGGGGCTAAGGGCTCGGCCCGAAGAGAGCTAGGAGCCAGGCCTGACGTCGGATCTGGGAGCGTCGTCGGGAGACCTCGTCCACTGGTAGGTTGCGCCCGGGTGTGTCGGGTAACTCCTGGGGTGGCAGGGGACCCAGGGAACTGGAACCCGGGGTGGCTGGGCTGCGGCAACGGCTCGAGGGCGGCGTCGCCGTCAGGGATGCCCCACGGGAAGCTCGGCCCGGGGGAGTGGTGGACAGGGCCCGGTGGCGGCTTCGGGGTCTGCAGGGGCTCTGGTCCGGCGTCTGGTCACCCGGGTGTAGTCGCAGGGAACCAACGTCCTGGGCGAGACTCTGCCACGTCTCGGGTGTGGGGCCTTCTACGACGGCTGGTGCTCCGGTGGGAGGAGAGCAGACTATGCCCAGCTTTACTCTGAACTCGATGTGACTCGTAGCCAAAGCCTGGTGGGTTACGGGGAGAGCAGTCTCATGGCGGCTTGTGGCCTGCTCTGTACTGGGCCTGTTCTCCTGGCAGCTTGTGGCCTGCACTGTGCTGGGCCAAGCGTGGCTCGTGGCCAACGCCTGTGAGGCCGTAGGGATAGCTGCCTGGCGGCTTGTGGCCTGCACTGCACTAGGTCTAGTTTCTGGGCGGCTTGTGACCTGTACTGTAATTTGTCTGGCGGGACTCGCGGTCAACGCCGAGAGGGCACAGGGAGAGACAGTATCCTGGTGGCTTGTGGCCTGCTCTGTACTGGGCCAGTTCTCCGGGCAGCTTGCAGCCCGCTCTGTATTGGGCCAAGCGTAACTCGTGGCCAACGCCTGTGAGGCCATAGGGATAGCTGCCTGGCGGCTTGTGGCCTGCACTGTACTAGGTCTAGGTTCTTGGCAGCTTATGGCCTGCACTGTACTAGGTCTAGGTTCTTGGCAGCTTATGGCCTGTACTGTTCTTTGTCTGGCGTGACTCGCGGTCAGCGCCGAGAGGGCACAGGGAGAGACAGTTTCCTGGCGGCTTGTGCCCTGCACGGTGCTGGGTCTTGTGTGGCTCGTGGCTGGCGTCGAGAGAGCACAGGGGGAGATGGTTTCCTGGCGGCTTGTGGCCTGCACCGTGTTGGGTCTACTTCCCTGGCGACTCATGGCCTGCCCTGTGTTCGACCTGGTTACCTGGCGGTTTGTGGCCTGCACTGTGTTGGGCCCCTTTCCCTGGCAGCTTATGGCCTGCACTGTGTTGGGCCGGACGTGGCTCGTGGCTAACGCCGAGGAAGTGAGCTCTGGGACGGCTGTGGCCTGTATCAATGAGCTTCTATCACTAGCAGCTGAGGGACGGACTATGGCCAATCCTGCCTCATGCCCGGTATGGAGTGTAGCCAGTACCGTGGTGCCACTCTTGGGGGAACGCCTACAGGAGACGGGCCGACACGCGTCCGTGTCGGGGCCCTGTGGCGGGGAGACAGCTGGGGAGTGGACAATCGCCAACTCTGCCCCGTACCCGGTACAAACTCTGTCAGTACCGCGGCACTGTGTGGAGTTGTAAACTCCACCCCTTACCTGCAGAGCTGTGTTCCGGCTGGAGACAAGGTGCCAGTGACTGCTACCTTTCCGGGCCCTCGCCTGAGCACAAGAGGGGCGCCCGGGAGTCGGACAGGTAGGTCGTTCCTGCTCCCAGCAGTGTTGCGCTGGTGGTAATCTCCCGGTGATCTAGGGGGGGGAGGGGGGAGCTGGTGTCGTCTGCTCCGCTGGCCGGGTGGTTGGTGGCTCTAACCCCTAACTCCTGTATTTCACCACCCTCTTCTGTGTCGAAGTCACGACCCCGTGACTGGAGGTGGTACAGGTGGGTGTTGGTCATCCTGTGGATGGGGTCGAGGTGGCTGAGGAAGGACGTCCAGTGGTCGGAGGCTACGTTGGCGGTGAGTTGGGGCGCATAGGCAACCCGTAGGGTGGATGGGTGTTTCGCCTGCCGGAGGAGGAATAGTAGGTGGTGCGTGCTCCTCATATGTAGATTTCGTCCGGCGGCGGGGATCCAGGTGACTCTGGTGACACGCATGGTGGTGGTGGTAGTGGTGTCCTGGAAGCGAATACTGGCCAGAGGCAGCCTTGAGCGGCTTATATTGCCGGTGGAGTGTGGGTGCGGTGTTCCCCTAGGAATGGAGTGGGGCGGGTTTTTCCACATGAGGTGTGGAGAAAGGAGGGACATTGGGGCGGTATTGGGGGGGCGGGGTGGGTGGTTGATCGCCACTGGGCGATTGGGTGGGTATAGGGGTTGAGGTGTAGCGTTTGGGTGGGCGTGAAACACGCCCAGAACGGGTGGTGGTCGTGGTTAGGTGTGGAGTGGGCAGCGACGAGGGAAGGGGGGGCGGGGTGGGGGCGGACGGAGTGTGAGGCAGTGGGGTATGGTTGGCTGGCGGGGTCGATGGGGTTGGGCTGGGCGAGGAGCGCGGAGAGGCCGGTGTGGCATTTCCGGCCTGCATGCAGTGAGCACGTGGAGTGGGTGGTGTGGCGGTGGAAGCCGGGGTGGAAGGGGAAGGAGAGGAATAGTAACCAAAGGGCTCTTCCTGGGGAGCGGTCGGCGTGGGACTGGCTCTCGTGGTTGGGGTGGGTGCGGAAGGCCCGGTGGAGTCACGGGAGGGGCGGACGTGGCGATTCCTGTAGGTGCACGGTGTCCCGTGATAGTCGATGACGACTTGAAAAGGGTTGGGGACCTGCGTGATTACATACGGCCCCATAAAGCGAGGGGCGACCTTAGTAGGGGTGGGCAAGTAGGCCACGAAGACCTCGTCGCCTGGTTTGTAGGGGTTTATCGGGGAGGAATCTGTCAGAGCGTCTTGGTGGTCGTGCAGGTGTTGCAGGCGACGCTTTAGGTGATACAAAGGTTCCACGAGGGAGGACGGGGCGGGGGGTTGTAGGCGTTGTCAGAGAGGGAGCAGGAGGGGCGTTTCTCTGAATACGCGCTCGTGTGGGGTAATGCCATCGTCGCGGGGACATGTGTTCATCCCCCACCGTATGATTTTGACGTGGGCAGCCCATTCTTAATCCTGGGTGCTCTGGATCCGAGTCCTAATTTGGTTTAAGAGGGTTCGATGGCTCCTCTCACATACCCCGTTTCCTTGGGGCCAGTAGGGGGAGGAGTGTGAAATGGAAAACTCAAATAGGACGGACAGTTCTTTCCAGATTTGGCCCGTAAATTCGGGGGCATTATCGGAGTGAATGGCCTGGGGGACGCCAATGTAGGGGAAGACGTGGCGCATGAGAGCGTCGGCTATAGCGAAGGCAGTGTGTTCCTTGGTCGGGCAAGCAATAAGGAACTTTGAGTACACGTCGACGAAGGTGACAATGTAACGGTAGCCGGATTTGGGTGGCAGGGGCCCGACAACGTCAACGGATAAGAGCTGCCAGGGTTTCTGGGCGGTAATTTTGCCGGTGGGACCCGCTGTGCGGGTAATGTCCTTTCCAAGGCAGCATGCTCGACACGCCTGGGCGACACGCTGGGCTAGGGTGCTGGGGTTGGGGGCCCAGTAGAGGTCATTGAAGACCTGTGTCAGCTTCTTTGTGCCCAGGTGGATGCCGTTGTCCGAGTGGAGGTCAGTGAGGACGCTCATGGCGGAGTCTGGATCGAGGACAACATGGCCAGAAGGCGTGAAGAGTTGGTCCCCTTGCAGGTGAAGTTTATTGAAAAGGTGCTGGGAAATCCAGGGAGGTCAGTCCCGGTCTTGCCAGTGTTGGAGTAACTCAGACTGAGGGAGGAGTGATTGTACTGGCAGGCGGGAGAGGGCATCGGCGTTGGTGTGTAATTTTCCGGGCCGGTACACGATCCTGTAATCAAACTCCTCCAGTGATTCGTGCCAGCGGAGGAGCTGGGCGTTGTGGGTGGCTGACGTCCGTAGCCACTGGAGGGACTGGTGGTCCGTGATGACGGTGATGCTGGTGCCCGATAGGTAGGCCCTGAAGTGATCAAGGGCCCAGACAACCCCCAAGCATTCGCGTTTGTTAGCCGCGTAATTGCACTCGGTGGGGTTTAGGGTGCGGCTGGCGCAAGCTATGATGTACTCGTGCCCTTCCTGGACCTGGGCCAGGACGGCGCCTATGGCCACCAGGGACACGTCAGTATATAGTCGGAATGGAAGGTCAAAGTTGGGGAATGCGACGATGGGGGAGGAAACAAGCTTATCCTTCAGGGCGTGGAATGCGGCGACGCGGTCGTTGCTCCAAATGAAAGGCTCAACCTTTCTAGTGAGGTCGTGGAGTTGTTTTGCAAGGTCGCCGAACCCTTTTATGAACCACCAATAGTATGATGCGAGGCCTAGGAAGGCACGGACCTGGTGAACGTCTTGGGGAAGCGGTTGATTTGCGATGGCTTTTAACTTTTCAGGGTCAGGAGAGATGCCTTTCCCCGAGATGATGTGTCCTAGAAAGGGGACCGAGCGGGCGGCTAGAACGCATTTAGTAGGCTTGAGTTTGAGTCCAGCCTGGTGTATCCGCTGAAATACCTGCCAGAGGTGGTGCAGGTGGTCAGCCCACGTTTTACTGAACACGATTACATCGTCGAGGTATGCCAGGCAGACTTCCCATGTCAGGCCGCTGAGGACGGACTTCATGAGGCGGGAGAAGGTGGCAGGGGCGTTACAGAGTCCAAAGGGGAGAACGTTAAACTGGTACTGTCTCCCGTTGCTCGTGGAGAAAGCCGTTTTCTCTTGATCCTGGGGGTGGACAGGGACCTGCCAGTATCCTGACTGTAGGTCCAGCATAGAAAACCAGGTGGAGCCGTGTAGAGAGTCTAGGGAGTCGTCTATTCGGGGGAGAGGAGTGGCATCTTTTGTCGTGACATCGTTCAACCGGCGGTAGTCGATGCAGAAGCGTTGCGTGCCGTCTTTTTTTCAGACCAACACGACAGGGGAGGACCAGGGGCTGGTAGAGGGCGTTATGATACCGGCGTCCAGCATCTCTTGAACCTGCCGGTCCTCCTCGGCCTGTTGGTGCGGGTTCTTCCGGCAGGAGGGTTGTCGAATGGGAGGCTCAGTGGTGTGTATTTCGTGGGCTAGGTACGTTGTATGCCCCAAGTCGGCGGGCCCGGTGGAGAAGAGGTCCTGGTGCTTGAGGAGCAGGTGGTGTAGCGTCTCGGCCTGATGCGGCGATAGGTGTTCAGGTAGCGGGGGAAGGGGAGAGGGAGGTGATTCTAGGGGCGTGGTGTCGCATAGCTCTGCCGGTTCCAGGTCGCCGACCAAAAGTCCCTTCGGCAGAGTGAGGGGCGTGGCCGCCAGATTCGCCACTTTGACAGCGTTCAAGTGGGGCGGAAGGAAGGTCGGCGACATTAAGCAGGCTGCTAGGGGCCCGGTGGGGACACTAGGAGAGAAAAGAGTATGGGTCCCCGTGGGTTTGTTGATTTTGAGCCACGCTTCGTGGTGGTGAGGAATGGTGAGGGAGGACGCGACTGTCGCGGGAAATGTGGGGCCGGGGGCCGGCTCAGGGGAAGGTGGAGGAGCGCTGTCTTGACTTGCGCACATACATATGCTTTTGGGTTCTTGGGGGGGCTGCCAAAACTGCAGTCATCTCCCGTGGCAGTCGATGTGCGTGTGGAGCTTCTGCAGTAGGTCTAGCCCCAGGTAACCGTCGTACGCACGGCAGGACGAATCGAACATGACGAAAGGGTGACAAGTGGAGGTTTGCTGATGCGTCATCGCTTGTAGGGCTTGAGTTTCCCCACGGATCGGTAGGGAGACTTCCCCCGCGTCTATGAGGCGTGTTGAAGTGGGGAGAAGGGGTCCAAATTTTCCCTGGTGGCGGGAGTAGAAGTGAGTATATAGGCAAGACCTGGTGGCTCCTGTGTCCACCAGGAGTCTTGCCTTGACCCCCTGCAATTTCATCTTTTCATAAACGGGGGGTCGGTATTTGGCAGAGGTGGCCCACCACCGTGGAGTGGTGCGGGGGCAATCTTAAAAATCCAACGCCAGTGGGGCCTTTGTCTCGCAGCCGGCATCAGGTTCCTCGACGAGTGGGGGGTGGGGGTTCGCTGGGCCCTATTCTACTGCCAGCATTGGGCGGTGCCTCGGTGGGTCAGCTTGCCTTTTGCGCGCCGCCTTGTCCTGCTCACGAATGTCGTGAAGTGGGCAGCGGCTACTACAAGCGGTGAACTCACACGGGTTGATCGTGATGAGGTTTG